>VZSR01003809.1:10485755-10550755 GCA_013398615.1 Brachypodius melanocephalos
AGCTCTCAGGGCAGCCAAAGGGATGCTCTGGGCTCCAACAATCCTTATACTAAAAAATCAATCTTCACCATAGTAAGCTCAGTATCTTTGACATATGAACACTATTTTTTACATTCAGAAATGTCCCCATACCTTTTCCAAACCATAAATGACCCCTATAACTTCTTCCATTTGGATCCGTAAAGTGTCACGGTATTTCTGTAACTAACATGGATTTCAATCCTCATTCGACATCTGCAGAGATGATGTGAACTACAGAAAGGTTAAGTGACTCCGCCAAAGTTGTGCCTCAAGTTAGTGGCAGTATGTCAGAGTCAAAAAACCCTAGATGTCTTAAATGATTTGACTCAGTATTGAAGACGTTTTGAACCAGAATGTTCTGAGAAATATTACACATGGATCAACACAGTTTTAGGCAAACAACAAGAATATTTGTCTTTCAGTGATGTCTTTTATTATTTGACCAATAAAGCAAATACAGCAGTCTTCTTAAATCATTTCCCCAATACAGCAGTGGCAGAAAACTTGAACTGGAGTTTCATTTACCAAAATTTCGACTCATCAGAAACTAATCAAAATCATATTAAATTTCTTGTATAAGAGACCAAAACAAAAAGAGTATGTACAAAATATGTTAAGGGTTACAACCTTGGACAAGTTCTTTACACAAATCCAGGCCTCTGTTCCATTTCTACATTACTAAATTAACATGAAATGCCACAAACTTCAAACAATAATGTCAATTGTCTTTAGCCATTTCTTTTATCAAAAAATAAGTCTTTATAGATTTCATATGTTGACTAAGCCAAAGGCATGGTCAGCACAGAAATGTTTACAGATGACAGAACTCTTGTTTTTAAAAAAAAAAAGATCAAAAGGAGATTGAGAATATACAAACCCTGGTGGTTAATACACATTCATAAACAAATAAATAAACTAGCATGATGTTTGCCTATGGCCAAACTATCTGTGCAACTGACAGAGGCTCTGCTATCACACCACCTTTGTTTTGAAATCCTGAGTTTGCGCTCCCCTCACCACCAGAACAATACTCCTTAGATCAGGTTCTGTCAATACCAACTCTGTTTTTTAGGGATTTATAACTTGGCTGTAAAACTTCATCTGAGGGTTAGGCTTGGCAGACAAGGTCTCAGCCTGACAGCAGTGTTTTTATTACATTATTTTAAAATGAAGTGGCTCTTTTTAACCTTAAGGAAGATACAAGATGCATGTAAGTTAACCAGTTTCAGGAGATATTTGGCTGCTGCTATAACTCAAAACTCTTGGGGGAGTGGGGGAGTTTTTCCTTTTTATTTCCCATGAGGATTGTGTGTGAATCTGTATGAGTTTCATAAAAGACACTACATTGACAATTATGGACTGTGCGAATACCCACAGACAACCTTCACACAGACTAAAATTATTTATGAAATTCAAAGCAACTAAACTTCACCTGCTTGGTTTAGGCAAATAAAATCAAATTAAATTCACACTGAAAGGATTTAGAGTTGATCATCTAAGCACCTATAAAAAAATCTATTTGAAGTGTTTGTCCAGAGTGAAAAGCAGGGGACAGATGGAAGGACATGTAATCTCAGATCTTCTCAGAAAGGTGTTCACTACCCCACAAATAGATAATAACATAAAATGCAAATGGACAAAGTGTGAGTCCAGCCATCCAGGGTGATGCTCAAAGAGCTGGTCCTGGTAGCTGTAATTATAAGTGTTTAAAAAACAGGAGCATTATTGCATATTCAAACTGCCTCTGTCAAAGGAATCAAACTTTATAATACATTCTGTGAAAGCATTTGATGGATTATTGGAATAATCTACATCTTTAATTACTTTTAGTCACAGACTGAATCTTGAGATCCCTATTCAAGAAGAGTTTCCTGTGGTTTTATGTTGGAGTTTTTTTAGTTTTGTCACAGTTTCGGGTGTCTGGCCTGAGACACTGTCACCTAACTTCATTTTTACCAGAGAGTGATAGAGTGGCTGGCCAATAAATCAGGTACTTCTGCAGTGTATTAAGTTGAATGCCTGCAAATTGAGATACATTCCTCAATCTCTTCTGAAAACATAGCTGTGAAGGGTCAGTCAGTAAGGAGCATTTTGTGGCCACTTCGGCTCAGCCTCAAGAACCTGGAGCCGATATGTGAAAGAAGAACTTCTTTGTCAAAAAATGAAATGCAATGCATTTAAATTATACAACTAAGGAAGAAAGGGAGTGCTTTACATCCTGTTTCCTGGCTCTGTGCATAAGACCAAGGACATCACTTATATAAGCCTTTTTTTGCTCTAAGTTAATACTCCAAGTTTATATGAACACGCTGGTGGAAGCTGCCGTGGGGCTATGTTGAATCAGAGCATCTGGCTGGCCTGGGTTACAGAGGGAGGAAAGAATTGCCAAGATATCACAAAATCGGTACAGGTTAGGCAGAGCAGACATTCTCTGCTTGTTACAGCCTTTTCTTTTGTAAAAATAAAGCTTAGCAAGGCAAACCCATCTTGTTGAGAGGTAACACAAGAATAGTGAGTGGCCACTGACTGTTGACCACATCTTCCAGCACCTGAATTTTGAAATACAGATTTTAACACAGACATTCCCAAAATGACAGCATGTGTCAAACTATCTACAGTGTTTCAGCATTGTGTTAGCTCCTTCCAGCCCTTTTCTAAATATCTGAGAACATCACAGGCTTCCATTTTTCATGGAGGAAAATGTAAGGAAGGAGAAGAAAGAGATACGATGATAGAGCTCTTCCTGCGTTCTGAGGTCCAATTAGTTTTTCGGACACTTCCAGAATGTGTGCCAAGGCATGAGTGAAACACAAACCACATGTACCTTTCCATCCCCAGATTTCCACTGTTCCCTGTATAGACGGCCATATATTTTCCAATAGAATTAATATAGGCACTACTTGCAGGTATCCTGCAAACTGAGCATGAAGGTTCAACTAAACCCAAAATTACCTATACACCCAACAATTTGGCTTAGCATCTGGAAAACATCTTCATATGTGACAAATACATGACATTTCAGTAACTCTTCACCTTTAAATTAAAAATACCAGTATCTTAAGCATGTGTCTCACTTGTGGTTGATGCAGGAACATCAATACAGGGAGAGAAAAAGGAACAAAGCCAGAGTTCTAAAGAAAGAAGTAGAAATATCATCTGAATGCAGAGAGTTTCTCTCTGTTGGAGGATGACAAGAGTTCAAGAGAGAGCTAAAGGTAAACAAAGTTTTCTTGGGCAGTACCCTGTGGTGTGTGTACTACTAATCCAGCAGTATATGTAAGGAATAATGAGGAATAATGAGGAACTGTCTTACAAAAGGAGAGTTACACAAGGAGGGATGGAGCAAAGCCTACATCATGAGATGATAACAGAAAAATAGGAGAAAATATGCTTCACATTTTCAGGAAGTCTGGGAAACAGAAGGGGCAGTCTTGTGGAATGGATGAGGCACTTCCTGACATCCGGAGATTTTCAAGCCCAGGCTGGATGGGGGTCTGAATAATCTAGTATAGTGGAAGCTGTACCTAATGGAACTGGGTTGGAACTAGATGATCTTTAAGGTCCATTTCAACCCTAAACATTCTATGATTCTATAATTTTATGGAATGTTTGCTCTGAGCCTGTCCAGAAATGATACCGTGTATGGCAGGGTTTAGTTTGCTACAATTGCATAAAAAGGAATGTTAGGCAAAAAAAGTCATTACAACTCGTACATTGTTTGGAGACTTGTTATCTGCTGAGGATGCAGGCTGTGTCTTCAAGAAGGACAAGGATGCAGTGTGATCTTGTGTGACACATGACAGCCCTCAGTGTCAGCTGAGTGCAGCTCTAAATGATGGCAGCCCTGGCAGAGAGACTATTGTTTTGTCCTTGAAACACAACGTGTAAATCTCAGCTACAGTGGCTGCATCGTATGTACCCACCCACTGCCTCCACTGCCCTGTGCTCTGGGCTTTCCCTTGCTCCCAAGAAAGCTTATTCCAAAACTAACAATGATTTCAGACAGCATGAGATCAGGTCCTCTGGTCTCTGAGTGGCAGCAGAACAGAACCCAAAAGAACCACTCGTACTACAAGTCAACTGTCCAAGCCAGGCCATCCAAGAGGGTTTCATCCAGCCAGACTGCCCAGCTTCTCATGAATAACAGCATGATTTTAAGTCTCCCATGTGCACTAAGGGACCACCTGGCTCACCTTCAGTACCTTTTATCTCTTCAGTACCTTTTCCTCCTTTATGGCCAGGAGAAGCACACACAGAAAAAAGCAATACTGTAAAAAGCAGAAAACCCCAAAAGCAGGATTTGAGTCTTCATATTAAACCAAATAAAGATGTTGCAAAACTGCTTGTTATGTGTACATAATTGAGCAGCTGTACTGTAAAGAGTGAAACTAATGCTTAGTGGCCTGTACCCAAAAAGAAATCATGGTCTGTAGGAAAACACAGTTGGAAACAATGCCTGTATCAACATTTACTAGACTGGTAGGGCGGGTGCTCCTAACATGTCTTCTCTTCTTCCTGTTAAAAAGCTGAAGCCAGTGTAGTTTGGAGGGGTGACAGATTCAAATGTGGTGCAGTGCAGCAAATGGATGGGCAGACCTCTTGTGCTGGTGCTGCTGCTTCTTCCTTATCTGCCACTCTAGAGGAACAACTCCACACACTGTCTGAGAAGGTCAGTGGTTTTGAAAATGGCACCATCAAAAACAAAGAGATGTAACTTAGTCTACAGAACAGATCTTCTCAGTCTCACCTAGAAACAGATGCAGTTTCTGAGCAAGTTGCATTCCCTCAAATGAGCCATTGGTAGCACCATGATGCCCTGATGCTCAAGTTCACTGCTCAAGTTCACTAACAACTAATTTTTCACTGGTCAGCACCTCTTCTTCTTCTCAGTACCCACCAGGAATCTACAAACTTCTTTCTGTTGTCTCTTCTCTCCCGCCAGCAGTCAAGCCCTAGGAGCTGTAGAATTAGACTAAATCCCAAACAAGGACCTGCAGGTCCAAATAATGCCAGGTTGATTCTGTCCTCTGGCAAAAGACAAAGCAGTCTCTGAAAATAGGAACTCCATCAGCATTTGTATAAACACTTTAATAAGATCTTAATTCCTGTTATGATATGAAACGTCATTAATTAAGCTATGATTCAGATCTGTGATTTTTAAAAAAGGGCAAAAGGAAACAAAATTTCCCACAAAAAAATAACAAAAAAAAGCCTAATGAAGCTCCAAAGTGGAACAAATACCTTAGGCAGGATAGCTTAGGAAGCTGGTATGAAAATGATGCCTGAGTCTGTGCTTTAAAAAGGGATGTTATAGTGGGTCAATACTAATGTGCATGTATTGGCCACAACGTTCTTGAAACAAAACTAAAACTGGCACTACACCCTCTCCTCAACTATCCCGATTTAAAGGAGAATCAAACTAAGTACCCAGACAACACAGGAGTTACAGAATACTGCAAAATCCAGCCTCATGTCCATCTTGAGGAGGCTAAGACCTCAGGATTTACCACTGTACATACAGGGAGTGAGCTTAGGCACACTGCGAGTAATTGTGCTTGCCTCATTCATTTCCAGAATGAGCTTCAGCACATTGGTGGTACTAGTTAATTTTGATGAACCAGAGCCCCTGTGATCCTCCAGTCTCTTGTGCAAAGTCACATGCAGATGCTATTTTCAAGAATAGATTTTAATATATAAAAAGAAATATAGCAGCCAGGCTGTCAGAGCATTGCCTGCTAGGCTGTAACTAGACACTGTCATCTGCAGTTCGATCTGGTCGACAGCACAAAATCCTTTGAAGATAAGAAAAAAAATGGGTTGGATCTGTCTATTAGGAGACCTTTTGTGGAACTATTCTTGTTTGTATTGTGCTGAGGTGAAAGGACTAACACAGGAATAACCATTACATGAACACTGATTTACTTGCAGAGAGTTAAGGCCAATAAGTTTGATTCTCCATTTCAGGACAACTTAAGAGTAACACCAAAGTCAATGAACGTCCATCAGGAAAACAGAAGTTTGACTAAGAAGGGAATTACATTTAATGAGAAACCCCACAGTCTTATTTAAATGTTATTATCTCCACTGTTCCTATTTATCAATAGTATCAGTGATAGATAAAAGCATGGAGCTTGCATAGTTGCAAGAGCTATTCTCGGCTGAACACATAATAAAGGTTTTCAGCAACAAGAAAAAAAAATACTGAAACGTAATTCTCACTCCATCAGTAAAGCAAAAAGCAAGATGTCTTTGAAAACCCGCACAGGAGCTACACTGTATAGGTTAATATGTTAAGACACTTTGATTCACTGCCCACCTGTGCTCACTGGAGCTTGTTAACTGCTTTATTTTTATCATGTGTAACTGTCAGTGTGGCATCCATCTATCCTTCATTTCATATGGCATTTCATGAGAACTAGTCAAAATATGTTTCTACAAGTCAAAATTTTGCTTTCCTGGCAATGCATAAAACCAAAATGATGTGGGCTCTACAGAGCAAAGAAAAGGCAATGATGCATTTTCTACCTTCACGGGAGTCTATTTCTACTCTCCAACCCTGTTCAATACTTATGTTTATTATCTTCTCTTTTTGTGTGCATAACTCCTACTGACATTAATGGGAGGCCTGCTCATGTAAGGAGAGAGGACAATCAAACCTTAAACATGCTCTTAGTTTGACAGCTAAATCCCAGGGTCCAGAAAATTCTACACTTTATGTCAACATGTTCCAACATCCCATTTAAAAAAAAAAACAGTATTTGTCTATCTTCCTCCCCTGTTGTACAAACAAATCTCTTACATACATCTGATATTAGGTCATATACTCCAGAAATATATAAAAACTGGTGCAGAGCACAGTAGAAGCTTTGTTGTAATAAAGTTTGTCTCATAATCCAAACCCTCTCCCTGAAATTAATGACCTTAGTGAAGAAAAGGAAAAACAAAATAGTGAGGATATTCAGAGGAATAAAGGTTACAGAGTTAGGTTCTCCATTGAAAAATAACTTTTTTGACCAAAATAATCCAAAACAGCCGTGCTGCAGTCATCCCTCTAAAAGCATAATTGACTTGTAAGCTGTACAGTGCTGGAAGACTTCCAGCAGGACCTCCCCTTACCTAGAGTTCTCAGGAAGTGTGGTTTTAATTGAGGCTGTTGCATGAACCAAATTTGGGAACTTTCAGGTCTCCTTTTAACTAATCTGGCATCGGTATTTTTGGCTCCTCTTACCAAAAAGAGATAGGTGTTCTGCATGCTTCTTTATGGCAGCTTTGGGGATACCAGGATGTTCTCACTTGGTTTTGCTAAAGAAAAATGATGGCACTCTACACCCAGGCACTCTTTTGGATGGTTTTGGTGTTAATGCCTATATTTTTTATTACAAAAATAACTTAAATGGCAGAAAGCAAAGATCTACTTTTTCTTTCAAATTTCAATTTGTTAAAGGTAATCCTGGCAAATTTTAAACAGCCCATTTTCCTAAGGCACCATGGAAATCCTAGGAATCAAATTCTCCTATGCCAGATGCCAAAAATGAGATAATCAAATATTTATATTTGATTTGTCTTGTGTAGTTACAGATCTCATTTTTCAGTCCTTGTTATTTTATATGTATATGGAGAAGATGAGGGCTACCTTTTGAAATGTCTGAGACATCCAATGGAAAAAAAACCGTTTTATGTGCCATTCTTCTTCTTCTTCTTAGCCTTCAGTAACTGCAAGTCTGCAATGAAACCAGGCTACAATCAAATTTCTGAAGCTAGTTACTAAACTAAAACACAGTAATGATTCTCACTAAACACTATGTTCTGACACCTGTGAACTCTCCAGAGTCTACTAGAACTGCAGGTCCATATCATCACCCCCAGATTAATACAGAAGATTATAATGCCCTCTCTTTGGATAACCTGCAAAAGCCAGAGTAATAGAACAGTGTGGCAGAAGGATCAGTGCTGCTGCTCCATTGCAAGGCTTCTTGCATCACGTCCACATGGAAGTCAGCTAGTAACAGATGATATGTATTCAAAGATACCATAACGGATTAAGTAAGTGTGTAAGTAGTGTAAAGAAAAATGGAAGTTTAGAGAGTGATTTCTGCTCACCAAACTAAACGTCTTAGAGCTCCAGATTGAGACCAGTTTGATCAGGTAAAATACGAGTATTTTAATTTGGGTCAGTAAGGAACTTGAGTAGCGGTTGCCCATGCTTTGTAAACGTTGGTTTGCATTGTGGCTTCCTTTCTGAGGACAATAAACTGAAATATGGGATCTGGTAGTGCACTTAATGCACACCAGCAGCAGTTGGACATTCAGCTGTGCACGCTACTCTGAGGTAAAAAAAAAAAATTATATACAATGGACATCAGGTCCTCAGCTCCAACTGTTTTGCTGAACACTTTTGTTTGAGTGCACTACTTCCTATTTGAAGTCCACATATAGACTAATAGACATATTTTTTTAATGATGCAAAATTATGTGCATCCTTAAACTTCCTAAATACAATTCCCAGTGAGAGAACTCTAGAGATCTTTCACAGATTTGCCATTCTTTGCCCCATTCAGTGTTTTATGTAATAAGGAGATTTTGTTGAAAAATAAATATATGTGTATGTGTGTATATATATGTATATTTCCAGGATACGTTTTTCCAGCCTGTTTCTGATATTCCTCTTACACATTCACTTTCCAAAAGCAGGAATCTTACAGTATCCCCTTCCTGAATCTGGCATCATTTATCTAAGTCTCTCTGTATCATTAACAGATTTCAACTCTGTCAAGGAGAAAAATATTACCATCACTTGACAGACTGGAAATTAAAACACCGTTGAGTTTATATGATTCACTTGAGATTAAATAGGAGTTGTCTGAAGCAGACATTGCATCTCAGTTTCCCCAATGTCCATCTGACGTCCTGTCTCCTAAATCAGCTTTCAGATTAATGGTTTCTTCACCATTTGTAGGAGTTTTATATTCTCAATAATTCAGATCTTTTGCTTCCAAAACCTGGAATCAATTAGAGTGGGCCTTTGGTCTACTGGAAATAATGGGAATCAACAACAGTGCAAATATACGTGCTGAAGAGCCACCATGCTGGATTGGGACCAGGAAAAGCAGGAGTGCGTTTGTTTTGATGTGGAAGAGTTTGGGTTGGCAAAGGATGCAGTAAATTTGGAAGTCATGAGAACTGGAACGCAACCAGCGGGCACCCTTGGACTCTGGACTTCTCCTGAGAGGAGCTGTGCTTTACAGCGGCAGTGAGGGCAGACGGTGTTTCGCTGTACATAAAACACCGACAGTACGCCTCAGAGGGTGCCTGGTGCTGCTGCCCCTTCAGCTCTATATGGCCACAGCCAGGTGAGGCTTTGCCTTTTGTGGCAGAGAACGTGCCCCCACATCAAAGCAAGCAGGGACCACCATGTTCGCTCACTGCTGTTCTCCTCGCTGGTTCCCAGCCTGCGTGCCGGGTTTTCCCTTGTATAAAGCCCTGCTAGCGTGACAGTGAACATATGCTGTTAGTGTGCAATAATTGTCCTTTAGCTCCTTGTTGGCTGGATTTATTACCTAAAGCAATCATGCTGCAACAGAGGAAAAAGTAAATAAAGTGTTTATGATCACGGCAAATCTTGTGTCTCCTTTAAATATTGAAAGGGCTGAATGATCTCAATGGCCAAAAATTACCTCAAAATGTATGTGTGTGTGCGTGTGTTTACTTTGGCTTGGTCAACCCGATATGATTTTCACCATAAGCTTTCTCTGCAGCCAAAAATCACATCACATGAGCCAAAGCAGATAACAGACACATATACTTCTGAGGTCACCATTGCCTGAATTATTGAACAGGTTTCTGCACCTCTTCTGGGCATGCACTGAGATGGGAGCTTGCCAATTGCATCTCTTTTTCCAGCACACACCATACACAGAAACAAATCTATGTATTGCAGCACTGTAAATGTGGTGAAATAATGGGTGCTACTACCCAAGATTTCATCCCACTTCCTCACCAATAAAGTATGAAAATGTACCATTTTCCCCTCTTTCACAAAATAACTGGCACATCCACAAGGCAATCCAAACTTTGACTCATCAGACATCACAGAGAAAACAAAGAGATTTGGAGACTTTGTTTAATATCTGTCAATATGGAGGTCTCAAGACTGTTTTGAAAAAAAAAACCTTAGACTGTTAAATATCAATGGTTTTTTAAAAGATTAAAACAGTGTCTCCTTCATCCAAAGGATGTAGGAAACAACAGAAAATGAATGGACTGTAGAATTACTATGCTCTGTTTCTAAGGAGCAAGCATAGCCTGGTCCAGCACAATACTTAATTATGCTCCTATCTAAGAAACTGAATTTTTTTCTTTTTTAGTTTGCTGACTGAACCAAAAGTTGTGTGAGGAGGATATTCTCACACAAGGAGGATATTCTCAAGCATCAAAACAAAACAAATTTTAATCTTTTAATAGTTTTAATTGGTTGACTTTTATTTTTTGTGTTCTATTTAGAAAGTTTGTACAGTATGAAGATATTCACTTTTAATTTTTTTCAGTCATCTTTAATGAAATTTTTGCAATTCTTATCAGTGAAACATTAATCTGAAAATGGAAAATCAAACCATTGGACTTCAAAAATATTGTACTAAAACAGATTATCTTTGTCTGACCCTTCCCTTGGTTAAAAAACTTGTTCTGAGTTTGGGATAAGTTTAGTCCATGACCATTTGCTACATCTCAAAGTAAACAAAACAATGCTCAGAAAAATATTCTCCCAGCCCCAGTAAGTATCCCTACTGACATAAATAGCATTAATCACGTTTTAAAAGAGGGTGCACTCCAGTCTGTTCTACCAAACATGTGTGAACCATTTCCAAGGGTTAGGTGCTGTGCATTAATTAAATGTATACTGATCCATAGCCTGGACATCTAAAGACTACTTCTCAGGTCCTTTTTGGAGGAACAGACCTGCCATGTGTGTCTTTAGCCCAAGATTGTCTGCTGACATTCCAGTGTATTTTTCTGTCGTTGGGTTGCTTAACAAAAGGGCGCTGCCCAACCCTCTGAGGAGCAGCTGGGACAAACACACTTCAACCTCTGTGGTTGCCTTCTGAAACCTGCAATTGACCCTTCTCCCATAAAAAAAAATATATAAAATACTTAGGCAACAGGATTAAAATAAAAGACTAATGAATATACAGAATGTCACACCTGCCACACTTGTGAATTATTGGTCTCTTAAATTCTATAACCCAGCACCGTCAGTGACACCCTTTATTTACCCTTAAGGCACTTGGCAGCTGCTTAAATGGCTGTCTATGGCAGTTTGGTGGAAACAATAATAATACATTATAAATCAATGAAAATGAAGTTTTTGCAGTGATAATCTGATACAGATTTGCCAACATTTATATGAAATTCAATTCTCTTTGATTGCATCAGCATATGTTTCATTTCTTCCAACATTATTGATTTTGAAGCCTCTTTACCCATGACTAAATTATTTCTGTTACAATTTTGCATTACTGTTTGGAAATAGCTTAAATCAAATGGAACCCTTTATTCAATCTTTAGCTTTGTAAAAAGTTGGTTACTCAAGTAATGTGATCTTACTTTTATTTTTCAATAGACAAAGCTATTAGAATTCCCAAATCTTCTATATCATTTACCTGCTAAGACTCCTCTGTAATTAAGTGTGTTGTTATTTCTGGTAAAACCACTGAAACACCAGGGAAAAAATAAAATATGGGCATAATATTGAAGTGCTTAGGGTATTCAAACCAATGAATAAATCCAAGGGGTTTGTGTTGAAATGGATGTTGTTAATGCAGTTAAAGCAGTGATTACTTAATATGCACAGGCAAGTAGCTGTGTCTGTGTACGTATTCAGGTGCTGTGTGTACAATGGTGATAATAACCACGTCACAGCATCCTCTCAAATAAAAGAGGTATTGTTGCTGTTCCATTGATTTACTACAAAAATGGAGGCACAAAATCTTCTGGAATTAGGTATTTGAAATTGCTATAAAAGTGTAAATAAATAAATGACCTGGTTTTGAGATCTACGGGATGCTGCATTCCATCTTCAGCTTGGCTTGGATTTTATCTTTGAGCACTTGTGTGTGTATGTGTAGAGCATCACCTCTACCCAAATTTCACCATGTTTTTCTGCATGGCTGTGACACTTGGCGCAAGTGTCCCTCAGACATCAGCTGGGATGAGAAACCTTAATATTTTCCACTGACTTTCAAGTATTGACAATTTAGCAGAAACATTTCTTTGGAAAACATAAATCCTGTCATTAAAAAAAAAAATTCTGCTTCAGCTATGTCAGAATAAATGGGGTCGTGTTTTCTCATTATTTGGTTTACTTTTTTTGTCCTCTTAAATATGTCAAAGTAAAACTTTAAATAACAAGTCTTAAAATTCAATTGACCTGAAAATAACAATAATAATAACAATTATAAAATTCATTCACTTCACTTCAAAGTACTGATACTTCATTCCTGAAACTCTAATAAAGTAGCAGAATCTTACAATCCTTTGGGAGAAAGGATTTCTGCCTACCATGCAGGTCAGAAAGCACTCCAGCCTGTGACTCATTGACAAAGCAGTAGTAGTTGTTGTATGTAACTTTTTGGCATTCTGAATGTCTATTTCTAACACTTCAGGTATTTTCCCTGCTTGGGCACCTCTGCCATCACTCCATTAATGTACAGACACCTACCAAGTGCAGTGTCTCTTTCCAGTGGAAGGCACAGCCACGAGAAGTGGTCTTCTTAGCCAAAAAAACTCCACACACACACCTGATTTAAAGCATGGAAATGATGTTCTCTTGCTGCAGTGCTGCAGTTGTGGTTGCAGGCACACAGCCCCCAAGTAAGAGTCATGACTGGCTCCCTGAACCAGAAGCAGAACAGCCCAGTGCAGCTTCCATCAGCTAAACCTGCCCACTCTTGTGGCTGCTTCTGCTCTGTGCACAGGAAGGTGTTGGATATCCAGTGGAGAAAGGAGCTTGCCTAGTGAAAGGTTGGACAGTCAAAGTCTAGGGTACTCACTTGACACTTCCGCATTACACGGTATTTCAAAGCTGCTTGCCTGAGAACTGACAAAACACATACAAATGTAATTCTCATTTTCTGTCAGGCCCTCCTCTTTGATACCAGTATAAAACCAGCGGAATTTCTGGGGATATTAGGTTTATATGGTTTCTGTCACTGGCAGAAATAGTTTTTTACGCTTTTTTCTTTTGATTGAGGTATTCTTTGTTGACCACACAAATAAACCATATTAATGAGCTTCAAATTCATCAAAAAGAAGAGAGAGCCAAAACTGCTGTCACACACTACCAATATGAAAAACTACCCTTCTTCCCTTCAATCCAAATTCCAACACTATCGAGAGAAAAAAAAAAAAGCTAAATTAAAATTGACTGTTTCGTGCTGATTTTCATGGTTGTTCAGGCTATGTCAGAGTGAGAGAAGATTAAATTATTAATTGTGTCTACATTATCCCACTGATTCAGTCAGGATCTTTCTCAACCACTTATTTGACTAAATTTCACTATTTTAAGAATATTCTTTGAAATTTTGGATAGAGAAACCCCCTTCAGTAAGGAAGAGATTTTACTGTTTGCCATTGTGGGATCAGTCACAAATGTCATACACTATTTTTATGACTCTCTGATTGACTGAAATTTGCATTTGAAACCAAAGCAAGCAAATGGAGCTAACAAGCTGTGGGCTGGGAATTCTCTCTCACAACCAGTTTCTTAGTCACAGGCAAATTACATTGTTCATGTCAGAGAATATATCCTGGAAGGAGCTGAGCTTGCCTGCTGCATGCTGAGGGTCCTCTGTACACCCCAAGGTGTTCAGATTGCTGAGTCTTCAGCTTCCACCAGCACAGAAAACCATCAGAGAAGCTATTCCCATGCCTTTGCATAGTCAGTACCTACACAGTCATCAGAAATAGCACAAGCTTACAATGACAAACGTGCTGAACCAAGGAGACATAAAGAATTTGAATGGAAATTCATTAATCTAATGTGTCTGAATGTTAGATGAAAAAGAAGATGAAATGACAGTTTTTACATTCAAAATGTTGTGTCATTAGGAGATAATACTAGAACAGGAACATTTGTTACAATTTATAAATACAATTTGCTTTTCTGTATTTTCTAACTTCTGAGGTGTTCTCAGTTTGGAAAATGATAATCTGAAAAGAAAATTTTCTACTGTCAGTCCGTTTGATTTCTTGCATCTCACTGTTACAATACTTACAATGTTAGATTGTTAACAATCTTTCACTACATCGGAAATTGTTCCAGTAGGAAAGAATAGATTTCTGTGGCTTTTTTCACCCAGTCTACATTTGAGCAACCTTGTACTTCACTTTTGGTAGCATTGGTCAAACGGTATTTCTTGCAGTAGTGAATTTCTGGGACTCATAAAAAGATTCAATTCTATTCCTTACTGGTGTTCTCTTTGCACTGATGTTTCTGCCAGAGTCCCTGGATGTGCTCTGAAGTTAAATCTCAATAAAGACTATTACTTGTGCTTTTACAACTAAGATATGACTAAAGCAGATGACTTCTATTGAAGTAATGACACAAATTTGTTCTACTGAGCAAAAAGAATTATGAAAACCTGTTAATAGTCTATTTCTCATCAAAAATCTGGCATATCACGTCCAGGTTCTTGTCAAGAATGGACAAGAGAGGCTTCAGAGTCCTGCTGGGATCAC
Organism: Brachypodius melanocephalos; assembly: GCA_013398615.1. NCBI lineage: Eukaryota > Metazoa > Chordata > Aves > Passeriformes > Pycnonotidae > Brachypodius > Brachypodius melanocephalos. Next base: position 10,500,510 of record VZSR01003809.1, read on the forward strand.
CCCGTCCTATCCCAGCCTGAGCAAGGGCTGTGTAGGAATAAGATCTTCTCGTAATGAGGAAATGGGTGAGAGAGGCCATGGAGAGTCTCCATCCCTGGGATGGTCTGATTTGTTCTCACCATCTCCCTAAAGAGGATACAGAAAAGGCATCAGATCAGGCTTCCCACCTTTTCTCTGCTTTGTATTTCCCCTGGAAAAGGAAACTTTTCTAGTTTTCTTTTCATCCACTAACTCTGGATGATTTTAAGGCAAACTGGCCACACAGAAATGGATAAACAGTATAAGGTAGATTATCAGACAAGATTTTTATCAGTAATAGCCATAACACACAAAAGCCACAAGCTTTTTGAGCGATTTGGGGTAATCTGTTTCTGTGAGTCAGGATTACTCAAGTCCACAAGTCTGCAGTGTTACTCACTGTATTTCTGTCTGGCCATTTTCCCCATGGAGCACAAGTGGCAAGGAACCACCCTGCTTTAACAGGCTTTGGGTGTGCAGGATAACACAGAAACCACCTTTTGCAGCAACTGTGCCTCCAAGCTCCAGGAGGAAAGCTGAGAGAAAACTATTTTGTGGGACAGAATCCCGCCTCCCTTCAGAAGCCACCATCCCTCTAAAGTAGCGGGAAAGCATAATTAACATTTCATGTAAGATTTTCCTTCTAAACACTAAAATGCACCCATGAGCAGTGAAGTCTGCCTCTCAGATCAGCATTCCTGGATCACGAAACCTGCCCAGCCCAGGCTGCAGCTTTGAAGTGCTCCCCACAGCGAGAGCCCGCACCCCACAGCCCCAACATGTGCCCAGCCACGCTCACACAAGCACACGGGGCCACCTGGGTCAGCAAGGGCCATGCTGCCCGGGGCAGCTCTTATCTACAAGCCCAAATCATCTCCCCTTACCTGCTGTGCTAGAGGTTACAGTGCCACAGTGAGAGCACTTAACAGAATAAGCAAAAGATTTCGGTCCTCTCTTAGAAAAGCGCTAGTTTGGGGTAGAAGGAACGTCAAGGTGAGACTCAAAGTCTGCAAGGTATTACTTCTTCTTAGGATCACACCTTAAACTGGATGCAAAAGATGGATTTATCCTTTCGAGATAGTCTGGGAATCATTCAGCAAAGAAAAATACAACTCGTATCTACCCTCAACATTTCTCTGTTTTTTTGGCTTTTTCTTGTAGGGAAAAAAAAGTAAGACCCAGAAGCCACCGCTTCTAGTCCTTCACAATTCTATAGGTTTTATGTGTAGCTCTCGGTCGAAAAACTGCCATGGCTGGTTACAGTTTCTTTAAAGGAATGCACTTATCAAGCTCTCTACACCTAGGACACTTTTTCTCAACCTCTGGGGGTTTTTTTCCCCCCTTTTTCCCATTTCTCACATTCACTTTCTTACTTTCTTTGCTGCCTCTTTCTCCTTTTTCAATCTTTCTCATCTAGCCTTTCCATTGTTATTCACCCTGTTTATTGCTTCAAGCAACCCTGACATACTGGACATCATCTGAAACTACAAACGACAGGATGCAATAAGCTAGAGAATAGCAGTAATCTGAGGAAAGTTCTTCATTCACTCTTGCTCCTAACTCTCTGTCTTCTTATCCTACATAGAAAATAAAAAAATCAATACCACCTCACAGGGCTTGATAAAAGTGCTGGACGAGTACAGCAGGCATGCTGGATATAGTAAATTAAAGTGATCAAAATTTTCCAGTCGGCTCTGCCTATAGCCTACATAAACTAACAACCCTGTCTGCAGAATGTCTGTCACTCTAGAAGCTTTATTTTATCTGTGTCTCTGATTACCTAGAGAATGAGTACATATACGATGTATGTGTACACATTTATCTGTATGCATATGTGTGAGAAACAGATAGGAGTAGGAATCAGCCTGTGCTTATAACAGATATTTACCCCTTTTAGATGGGTAGATTTTGAACTTGTTAAATATTTGTATGCACAAAATGTTGGGGAAATAAACGCTGTATCATCAGATGATGATATAACCAAGATTAAAATTACTGCATTGTATTTAATTTTCAATGTGTCATTCCCTGTCAGGCTAGATTTTAGCCAGTGTAAATCAGCACTTAAAATACCATTTGAAGACCAGGCTTGTTACCTTTTCATGTTGTTTTTCTGGTCTAGACATGGCTTAACAATTTCCAATCAATGTCTAAAAATGTATTAGAGAACTGAGAGACAAAGAAGGCAGCAGGGTGATCTGGCAGTAGCGGGATTCATAGACCAAATACCTGAGAAAATAAACTTTCCCCTCAAAGGAAAATGTCAGTGGATGTCTCGACTTCAGGGGGACACATGTAAAGGGCAAAGTGAGACCTCATTATTTCACAATCAAAATGCCATAATGTAAAATTTCAGTGTTTATCTAAAAGGAGGTTTATCTTGTACTAACACAGGAGGAACTCTATCTTCCAGAAATGGCAGAGCAGCAAATACCTTCACCTGGATTTTTTTTCTGTGTTCAACTTCCCGGGCACTTGCAGTTGGTAAATTATGCCAGTTTCTGTCTTGTGTTTCAAACAACCTGCTTCTGATGAGCTACACGAGGTTAGTACTTCATGCAGCAGGCCACACCCCAGATTTGGGTGCCTCTGTATGCCAGCAGGGCTGAGTGCCAGACTGCTGTGAAAACCACCCACTTGTACAGATTTTTATTGCTAAACCCAAAGTATTGATCTGGACCTCAGAAGGCACTAAACAAAACATTCTGAAGGAAACCTGCCAGTGTGCCCAAAAAACCAAATAAATCTTTGGCAATATGAATGTGGAAAGAGAGAGGGAAAGAGGGAAAGAGGAAAGGAGGGAAAGAGGAAAGGAGGTAAGGAGGGCAGGAAACAGTGCAGGCTGAGATCACATGGATCATGTGGAAGGAAAACCTGAAGAGGTTTTCCCCAGTGTCCAGACATTTTTTTCACCCACCAGCTAAGACTGCCCTTCTCTACAAGGAAGCTCTTTCTTTTCCCTCCTCTTTCTCCCTTCTTTGTTCACTGCTGCCATTACACATCCCCTTTTCTCCTTCTGGGCTTGTAGAGAATTCCAGCCTCTTTGATCCCTACTGCTTTGCCCCGTGCCAGCCCTGGGCTAATGGGGCTAATGAGCACTCTCACCACACATCTGAGCAGGGTCATGGAGCAGCTTCAAGGTCTTGTTTCTGACACTTTTAACTCCTTTTTCCCTTCTGCTCTTGCACCCCTCCTGCAATGCGTGATGGTGCTGGGTTCACGAGCCTTCTTGGGATACTTTTGCCCAAGGTCTACACACTGAACAACCTGTTCTGCACTAAAATGACTGCATCCAGCCCACTTAAGAAATGTATGGCAAAAACACAAGCAATGTATGGCTTGAGATTCTTAGATTTTATCATGAAGCTGTCACAGTGTCTCTGCCTGCATTTGTGCCTCTGATCTTTTTCAGTGTTCAATTTTAATCACACAGTGTTCCATTTTAATCACAATGTCTTGCACCTGTATATATAGTTCTGTTTGCACCTACAACTTTCAATATATTGTATTGAAATTGTATTCAATCTATTGTATTGAATATTTGGTAGGTTCTGTGCACATATATACATGCTCCAATCCTCAAAACATGTGCCAGGGAGAAATATAAAATAATTCCAGGTGCTCAGTGTATTTTTGGCAGTGTTTGTAAGCGAGTGTACTGGACCACCCTTGATGTTTGTCTGGGATACTATAGCCTGTATGTGACCACAGGAGCCAAAGGCAAAACTTGAGGAAAGAGTGTAGGAGTGCAAAAAATTCGTGGTGAAATCTCTTCAGCCTTACCCCAGTCTGGAGTCGGGACTTTCTCTGTTGGAATTGCATCCACCTCACAGAGTTTCACAGCGAGGTGCTCAGCTCTGTGCTGCACAGCTGCAATGTCCACAATGAAGTACATTTTTGCCTAAGCAACAGATATCTTTGTTTAGTTTTAAGCCTATTGATGTAATTTAAGGGATTGTACCCTAAGCCCCTTTCTGTCTGGAACAGTGGATAATTATCCCTTATTAACTTTTTCCCTGATTTTTTGTTATTCCATATGGAACTATCACATCCTGGTACTTTGCCCCCAGACACCATTTTTTTTTTTTTTTCCAGGGGAAATTCTAATCTTTTTATTCTTTCCTCAGGATCGTCTTTTGGTTTTATTCTGACTTATTTTCTTCACAAAAGGTATGTTCTCTGTTTGCCTTGCTACTCATGCGTTTCACCAGTTATCAATAGGACTTCCAGATAAACAGAGAAAGCACAATATGAGCAGAGGATCATTGAGACTAGAACTGGTGCTTCGTGCATGCTCTTTCTGCTTGGTCTAAATCCCATAAAACCCTTCAGAGCTTTGCCAGAGCACGAGCTGCAGAGGTTGACCTTAAGAAACTATGTATTTTTCTTCCAGAGGGCATGGAGTCCCACTAATTCTCTTAATTTTTTTGTTTTTTAAGCTTAATTTTTCTCCACAATTTCTTTTTGCATTTCGCTTCCAACTTGTTTCACTTCTCCAGAACTCCTTTTACCCTCACATCCCATGCCCAGCTCCTCTTCAACCACCCACAGCCAGCTGGAAACCAACCCTACCCTAACCAGAAACCAAAAGCATCTTCACTGTGACACTTCCTCAAACATGGGAACACTGTAGCTGACTTTGGTGAACGGAGCATTAATAGCAGGAGCCTGTGACCCACAGCAAACTAAGAAATATCTCCAGATGTAATTCATTCCCTGTCAGCTCTCCACCAACTGGCCTTCTAGCTGGTAGAAACTGGGTGGGAGTTATTGCACACTGCCTCCTATCTATATAGAGCTCTATCTTTAGGAGATCCCATCCATTTTTAGAACCTTTCTCCATTGTCTAGTGAGGGCATCTGATTGGCACATAAGCAGATTTTTATTAAAAATTGTGGATAAAATGCATTTTTAGGATATCCCATTTCTATCCAAAAATATCTTAGAAATTTTTGCTTTCATCTGTTGTTTCTTCTGAATAAGATAAATAATTAAGTAGTGCCATAAACTTATTTCTTTTTTTTAAATTCAAAGCCATTTTAAGTTATTCAAGTAGAACAACTATATCTTTATGCCACTATAACTTAACAGTAAAATGGATGGGTAAAAAAATTGCTCCTGGGCTGAGACCCAATTGCCAAGTTTCATTCCAGAGTAGTGTTTAGACTGACATTGTAAATCTCTATGAACAGTGAGTTTGTAATGGAAATGCTGGCACAGATTTCTAACTGTGGCAGCTCAAATGATATTGCTAGAATAAAAAGCCACCACGTATTAAATTAGTACATAAGCATGTATTGTAACATATATGTTCCCCTTCTCTGTGCACATAATCCCAGAGCTGTCTATTGGTATAAGAGCTTCTTTCCTGTTATTACCATAACCTTGTTTTCCTGGATCAAATACCAAATAACAACACAGATACAGCCAGAAAATAGACTTTAAATTGTGGAATATGTATTTATTTTATTTGCTTTGAAGAAAACGCTATTACTGATGGTATCTCCAAAGTATTTATGCCAGAATATGTCAAGCAAACCAGTGAGCATGGACAAATATGGTTTTTGAAAAGTGTATAATTTGGCCAAACGTATATGGACATTCCCAAACATGACAAGATGTACCACTTCATCCACAAGTTATGTCCCTGCACAATACCAATCCCTCTCTCACAAAAGGAAGCACCAAGGTTTTTCAACATGATAGTTGAAAAAACTCATGCAGGGCCAACAGAAGCTTGTAAAAACGAACGAAAAATGTCAGTGTTAATTCTAAATTCAGACCGTGGCAGTTCACAATAACTTTCAGTCACAAGCTTTTGACAATAAATATCACAAGAATATCTTCTGATCATCTGTAGTCAGAGCACTCTCCAAGCACAGCAGAAGCTACAGGGGTGCTGTCAAGACAGACTCAGCATTTGAGCTTTGTCATGTAACATGTCGATTTTACAAAGCCCAACGCTAAGGAGATCACTCATTTTTGTTTATAGTCAAATATTTTTTTTGTGTCCCTGACAAGTTGTCATGATGATAAGGTTGCTGCATGATTACCAGCTAGTGAGAGCAGCTAAAAAAGGCAGTGTCCCCACTGCTTGTGAAGCTTCTTGTGTTTCTTCACTATCACAGCTGAAATTTCCCTTCTTGCTTACTTTCTCTGTTCCCCCTTTTCTGATGCCCACCCTCATCAGTACCACTTCCCTTGTCTTTGTGTAGAGCATAGTTTCCTGGTCACTTGTACAGGTGTCAGAAATGGAGGGAAATGTAGTCCAATGAGAAAGCATCTGATTCCACCTTTTTGAGACAAATCATGAGGAAGAACGAGCTGAAATTGAGCCAAAAAAAGAATATTTGCAATGACACATAAGGAAAAGATGAATTGATGTATATTATCTGAAAAAAAAAAATGTGAGTGACAAACCTTGGCCTGTCCAATGGTCACAGGCCATCAGGCACTGCTGTTTTATGTCTAACCAAGAAGTGGCAAAGGTAACACAGCCAGCATGGCATTGCGCAGGAGGGAAAGCAATGCCTGCATCATAGATAACAGCAGTTCAGCACTATCCTGTTCCCTTACACTGACAATCTCCTCTTAGGGGTCTGGCCAGCCTCACTCAGCCCATACCCAACCAGACTGAATGAACTCACAACTTGACACACCATCACTGCACCCAAGAACTTCACCTTCCCTTTAGGCTAAAGCCATTCTATGCAATAGGCCAAAATCAGTGTGAACATAAGGACATGGTGCTCTGTTGGAATAAATGGACACCTGTCCACTTGTTTGGGAGGATCAATATGTTTATTACAAAATAACTTCAAATTACTTCAAAAAATCAATATGCTGGGAAAGAAAAATGGGGGGTTTTTTCTGGCAAAAAGAAGATTGCAAGCAATTTTAAATACTTCATATAAATCTTAGATTAGGCTAAACCAAGTGAGTTTTAGTATTTTAAAAGTTCAACACTTTTAAACTTCTGGGGAAAAAAGAACCTGAAGATATGATTTTTTCATTGCAAAATTTCCAGAGTGGATTTAAAAAAAAATGAGATTGCTCCAATTATTATGACTTCTATCAGAGGTTCTCTACAGCCAACAAAAAGGATTACAAGTAGGCCAATGCTGCTGATGGATTTGCAAATGATGCTCCAGAAGCAGGGCTTGGCCCAAATGCAGAGAGTTAGATAGGTTAGGTCTATGGAGCTGTATGTATATGACTGACAGGCACTCTGGTTTCACTGGGGTGGTCCAGTTAGAAAGACTTTTGTAGGCTAGAGCTGGCAGATTGGTCTGCAAGATAAGGATTGAAGAATCTCATTTCATAAAGAGATGTTACTGATAATTAACCTTGAGGTGCTATGCAAGATTCTTTTTATGATAATGAAGTGCAGATGTCGGTATTTAAACATCAGTTTGTGTTGTAGAATAGCAGGTTCAACCAAAAATTCTAGCTTTTTAAAGGTAAGGAAATGCGTCCTCCATAGTTTTGCATTTGTAGTTCCTATTATTTTGTCATTCAGCTGCAGCTTTAATTTGGCTTGGTACTTGCACCCAGCAATAGTATTTATTACAACTTGAGAAAAATTACCTCTCGTCCAAATTGTCCTTTTACACAAGTCTGCAGTGTCTGCATTCATGTCCTCTCTGTGTTTGGCCTAGCAAAGGAGTTTACTCCATTTCCAAAAGAGCACCTTTTGGGAATGGCCAGTTCTTGTACAGCACATTAAGCAAAAATATATCTGTGGTTGTTTTTGTGTAGGATTTAATTAGCTGAACTAAGTAGGGAAGGAAAACCGTGTTAATGTGACCCACTGTGTCCAACCAAAGCAGATATCAAATACTGGATGTACAAAATGAACAGCTTGTGAATGAGCTGTGAACTAAAGTAGGGAAGGAGTTAATCCTCTCCCTGGCTTAGAGGAAAGATCACAGTTGCCAGCTTGTATATAGGAATTTGCAGGTTGGTGGGGCTGGGCCAGCTCTGGGGAATTAACTAATTCCTTCATCTTCTTCCAGTGTATTATAAGATGTCTGGGCTAGAGGAAGTGAAGCCTGAGACTGGTGGGGAAGAGTCAGTCAGTAAATAATGAGGATAATGCTAGAAGGAAAAGAACAGAGAGAAGTTCTCTTAATCCTGGAGTTTCAGAGATGTGGTCCCACTGTGGCCTTGCAGCAACTTCTGAGAATCGTAGCTTCATTTTTGAACTTCATGGAAGGGGAGCCCCTTTTGCTTGAAAGAGCAGGACATAATTTATTAGCTTTATTTAAGAGAGGGTTGCAACATGACACAAAATACAGAATTTTTTCACAGCTTGTAACAGTGCCAGTTCAGAAGCTGGCTTGGTACTGGTGGCAGAAAATAAGTGAGGTGCTTTTCTTGTATGCATGGAAAAGAAAGCATTAGAAGATGGGATGTGTAAAAATTGTTTTAGACAGGTAACAGATAAACTTCAAGTTGTTGTTGCATTGTATGTGATCAGATTAAAAGAGTGAGGTCCATCCCTCCTGAGGAAGTGCAGCACGTGGCTTGTGTTCTCACTCTCCGTGGCACAAACACTACATAGAAATACATTCATTTAAAACATTAGGAGCAGCAACTTTCACATGGGTGGCTTTCATTTAAACTATGTCATTTTTATAGACCCAAATATTTAATCCTGGTTATGCCAATTTGTAATTCAGATATTCGAGTATTTTATTGGATATGATCCTTATCACCTTCCAGATACTTCCACACCCTTTTTAAGAGACAGCTCATAATGAGGTCATCAACATTACTTATTTCTGATGTATTTCTTTTCCCACATATTTCTGAAGCTTTGGGGTTACAGGAGGACGCAGAAGCTCATTCAATGGCAGATTACAGGAATAAACAAGATAGGACAACAAAGATCTGATTATGGTGAGAAGCTGTGGAAACCCAAATATCCAAATTAAGGGATGAATGCACCCTCATCCAAGGGGACAGAGAAGGTCAGGACATATGGTCTTTTTAAGAGCTTTAATGCTTGAATATAGCAGGAATAAAACCCAGAATAGCAGACACCAGCATAAAGACAATTGCAATTCTTGCCACAAAATATACAGCCTCCATATTGCCAGAGGGGAAGGTCAAGTGCTTGTGATGACATTGCTCCCTCACATGCTTTTATTACATCTCCCCTACCAGGCACGAGCTTGCATAACTTGCACCAGATACTAAGTACACAGAACAAGCAGAATTTATTTGCCAGCAGCCAAGGGGAGGAAACTGTCCACATGACATTTGCTTTTCCAGCTATGCTCCATGTCCCACCACCTGAATAAGTTATATTCATTTTACACTCACTGAAGGCTTTGCTGAGACAGGTTGCACTGCCTTGACACAGCTGGGTGTAGCTACGCTCTGACTGATGGTCAATTTACACCCAAAGAATAACCTTCCTTTAATATACTGCTGAATCAAGAAATCGCTCTACCTGCACCCTGTATGAATTTGACCTATATAACATCATTGCATAATTTATACAAATTCTGTGGCGTAACTGGCTAAAGTATTATACACTTTTCTGTTATTTTTCTCAACTTCTTCACATACTCAGACTGACAAGTTCATGGTTAAAAAGACAGTAAATTCTTTTGTTTTGTTTTACTCTGAAGAATTCAGATTGGAAATTCAATGGAGTTCCATTCAGTGTCTAAAAGCTGTGAGATAAACTGAGCTATAGGATCAAATGGCTTATTCAGTATTCTTTACATCTTTATTTTGAGATTTTCATTTTTTTTTTAAGAAAAGTCATGGTTCTCTCCTAGTGATTCAGCTGTTCATAAATTATATACAAAAAAAGAGTAAACTCATGCCAAATACAGGCTCTTGTTTGGAAAATGTCTGCTGATCTTAAAGCCTCCTATTATTACCATTTCAATTACACTTCCTCGGAATCTGTCCTCAAAAAAATAAATGTATAAATATTGGATCATCAGCTTGGAGCTTCAGCCACAAAAGCCAGGAGGCATTTGCAGATGTCTTCAATGGGACCTGAATTATGTTCAGAAAAAGCATCAATCTTTTTCCTTTTTTTTTTTTTCTCTCTTTTCTCTTTTCTCTCTTTTTCCTTTCCTTTCCTTTCCTTTCCTTTCCTTTCCTTTCCTTTCCTTTCCTTTCCTTTCCTTTCCTTTCCTTTCCTTTCCTTTCCTTTCCTTTCCTTTCCTTTCCTTTCCTTTCCTTTCCTTTCCTTTCCTTTCCTTTCCTTTCCTTTCCTTTCCTTTCCTTTCCTTTCCTTTCCTTTCCTTTCCTTTCTCATTTATTCTTTTCTCACTTTTCTCTTTTTTTTTTCTTTCTTTCTTTCTTTGCTTTCTTTTCTATTTTTCTTTTTTAAAGAACTCCAAAAAGGAGATCATCCTCATTGAAATCAAATGTGGGGACCTAGTCCAGAGTGTTTTCTAGAAATTATCAAGAAGAGGGCTGTAGAGTGTGAAAATGTTTCTTGCTTAATGTTTTGTAATCCAGTTCATCTGTCTTCAATGTAATCAGACAGTGAACAGGCTAGAATAAATCCCTGGACATCATCTCTGCTCAAAAAGAAAAAGAAAAATTCAGAGCTAATGTTAAAATATTTTGTGATCATGTAATTTCTTTAAATCCCGTAAGCAGCCGCGACCTGGGGTGAGCGCAGGGTGGGGGCAGCAGCCCCACAGTCAGGAGGTGCAAGCTCTGTCCTCAGCCCAATAACATGTAATTCTTTTCCTGTGGCTGGAGCAGTGTGAGTGTCCCACGTTTCTCTGGGCAGTGCTGGAGGGATGGATTTTGTGCTCAGCTGACACCGCGGGGCTGTGCCTCGGGTGCTCCCAGTGCCCGCGGCTCTGCACGCCCAGGAGCCTGAGACATCCTCTCTTTGCCTGTCTGCCTTATGCTCTTGTCTGATATTTTCGAGGGGCTTTAATCACAACTCCAACAGATTGATCAATGACAGATATGAGCAACAACTTCTGCATGCTAACAGTGCAGGATTTTTTATCTGAGATAATATTTCTCTCTTAAAAGGCCTCTGCTTTGCTATGTATTAATTAAAATCTAAATACTAAATATTGATTGATGCGTTATCAGGCCGTAGCAGTTGGGCCCTGCCACATTGATTTTTAGCTGTGATTTATTATCATATTTAAGAAAAATCATTTTGTGTGATTATACAAGGAAATAGACTTTAGTGAGGGTGTAATTCTTTTGTATCACTTTTGTTGTGTAGAGGACGGGCCAATTCCTCAATTGTGGCTAAGATTGCTGATATCCTTCATTGCTTCTTCTCTTTGGCCTCCGACAGCTAATGCTTTAAGCCTGCTTGGTCTTGTCATTAGGAATAATGGGCATTAGGATTACCTCTTTAATCACAACTAAGATTAACAGATGGTATGAACCCAACATCTTAAAATTATCTAGTTATTAACAAGTATTTCCTTTAACACATCAATAACATTTGCTTTTCCTAACTGCTCAGGCAGAAGCGCAAACTCTAGCATTAATAACGGGAGAATTTATCACTTTTGTCTATTACTATCCCTTTCTACATAAAGACATCCTAAATATAATTATAAAGAAAATTTATATGTAGCTCTAGATACTGTGGACTCTGAATCTGCTGCTACTGGGAAAATGATTATTTTCTGTACGTGTAGACACAAATGGATGGGGTTGTATCGATGCATATACCAGTTTATGTATCTATTTTTATTATTTTCAGCTAAGAAATTAAAAACTGTGCTAGTTTTAGATTTTTTTTCTGTTACTATAGCAAAAGAAAGACCACAATATTTGAATTAACATCTTGGGTTCTGTTTGCATCAGCAACAGAAAGAACACCTATATTTTCTTTCATTCTCCGTAAATCAGATTATTAAAACTACTGCTTATTAGGTCCAAACTTTATTCTTTCTGTTTTCACCTCATTTTCTCCAGGTTCAGATGCCTAGTGAGGATTTATTAAGCCATCAGGTAGGTATTTTAAAGTGTATTTTGTTTTGCGTTTCATTTGACATTGGTAAATGGGTTTCTGAGAACATCGTATTATGAATCATAGGCAAAATTATCAACTAAAATGGCCAGTTAAAGGAAAACCGTGTTTTTCAAAAGAGAGCACAAAAACTATACTTTCCTAAGAATTTTTCTGCAAACAGACAGTTTTCATTAAGAAAACAGAAAAACAGGTAATAGATACAAATATCAAAACTCTGAAATGGTGAGTAGCTGTCTTGGATTAACTGTTATTTGTTAAGTGTTTTCATTGCACTGAACTCAGCAAAACCAGAGAAGGACAGAGCCCGTGCTCTAGGGATTCACCTTCTCAACAGATTTCTTTGTGTTACAGTCCATAAATACAGATATTTCCAAGTACATGGTGCTTGCATGTAGACAGGCTTCTATTCATTCAGTAATATGGGTTTAAAACTTCCATGCCATGAATTTCAAAATACAGTTATACAGTTAAAACTCAAGATTTTATGTCTCAACAAGAATGTCCTGACAAAATTTTTACAATTGCCTTTTCCTCATTTCTTAGGAATTAATTTTCCCTTCTCCAGTGTTGTTTAGTGTTTAATCCTGAGCACTCAACAAGGGAAACTGTTTACCACAACAGTCGGAGGATATAGTGCTACTAATAGTGCAGAAAGTGCCATCAGAAGTGCAAATTAAATATAAAAATGATAGATTCTCCTCTATTCCCATGCATTCAGATTTATTTTCATTAGTTCAGTGTCAGGTGTTGCGTATAACTGTGGCAGGTATATAGACATGAAGATGATTTTAAAAATATTATCTTTTGAAAAATTATCTCTTGTAAAAGTCAACAAAGTGCTTTTCTAAATTGAACTTGCTCTTGCCTAGGAACTTCCAAGCTCAGAGCGAGAGCTCCTCTTGCACTAGCCAAGTTTTCAAGCAAACAGTCTAGACTGCATATGTGAAATTGAAGTCTGGTGGGGAATGGTTGTGTTGGTTTGCTTGTCTGTTTTCATCCACTTGGGCATAAGGTAAACCACCAAAAACATGAATAAAAACAGTAGCACCCAAAATTTAGCTGTTGTTTACATTTACTATCTCCCACCACCCCAAATAATAGCAGTGACTAGTTAGTCCATATTGCACATGGACTATGCACTAGTGCACTACAGAATAATTGCTGGCTAAACAGCTTCTGAAGGGAAGACAGATGCATTGCTGCACTAAAAAAAATTGCAGCTTTTCACCCTAAATTCAAAGGGTGATTTGGGGATCTGGTCCAACAAGCAGTTACACGTGGGAGTAACTTTGTCCACTGGGGCAGTGCACTCCAAATTTTGTGCATAAGTATGAAAAAGGTATCATGTGATCATACAATTATTAGAAGAAAAAAGTCTCTCCTTTTCAGGTTGTGTCAGTTTTGACTAACACAAATGCAAAAACTATGGCAGTCTTCCACATCCCAAGTCTGTGATAGTGGTGCTAAAATATGGAGACGACTAGCTGGGTAAAAATCCTCCAGGCAGGAGTTTGCAGTTATTGTTTACATTTACACAGTCCTAGGGATTTCCATGTTGTTTAACAGGCCTCTGAGATAGCTACGCTTATCATCCAAAAATGTTCCCTTATGTGGCACACCAATGTCATGTGAAAGGTGGGGGGCAGAAATCCTGCACATAGGATTGATTCAGGAGAGCTTGTTTTTGAATTAGATGTTGTATCATGTAAGGAGCATATAAGTGGTTCTTTTCCTTACAATTTCACGCAGAAATATTAAGACATAGCCAGTCCTGCGTAGGAGAAAAAATGCAGTAACTTTAGAGAAAAAAAATAGGGAAGGAAATCTTTGCAATATTTCTTTTATTCTGAGTGGTCTCTGCAGTATGTCTGGGGTAGAGTCAGACATTGAAGGATCCCACAACATTTACAGATGTAGAGCAGAAAGCATCTGGGGTTAGGAATAAGCATGACAGGGATAAGTGAATCTTTTACACTTGTTAGGGTCCATACATTTTCAGGATAATGCATTATTCTACTCAAGAAGCTGTGAAAAGTGGAGCCTGTGTCAATTATGTGACTACAAGTCTTCTGAGAAGCAAGCGTGCTCCAGAGCAAGGGGTTTTGGGCCAACAGAACCCGTCCAGCCTGTGACTCTTGGTGAAATACTTCAGTTATCACCACTAGCTCTCCAGGCTGACCTTCCCTGCCTTCCCACACCACACAGTGCCAGTGAATATAAGAACTGCCATCGATATAATAAAGACATTAAACTGTTAGAGAGTGTCCAAAGGAGGGCTGTGAGGATGGTGAAAGGCCTTGAAGGAAAGCCGTGTGGGGAGAAGCTGAGGGCACTTGGTCTGTTCAGCCTGGAGGAGACTTAGGGGACCCCTCACTGCAGTTACAGCTTGCTTGTGAGGGGAAGAAGAGGGGCAGGCACTCTGTGGTGACCAGAGATAGGACTCGAGGGAATGGTCTGAAGCTGTGTCAGGGGAGGGTTGGAATGGATATTAGGAAAAGATTCTTCACCCACAGTTTTGATGGGCACTGGCACAGGCTCCCCAGGGAAGTGGTCACAGCATCAAGCCTGACAGAGCTCAAGGAGCATTTGGACAATGCCCTCAGGCACATGGTGTGACTCTTTAGGATGGTCCTGTGCAGGGCCAGGAGTTGTATTTGATGATCCTTGTAGGTTTCTCCCAAGTCAGCCTATTCTGTGATTTTGTTAAAGGCTCAAATTTGCTCTACTCTTCCCTTTAGGAAGATTGTCTCCCCAAATAGTGTTGAAGCCTCATCTCTTCTGACTCTTCCTTTTTTTCAAGTACTGTTCTCTAGCATCATACAAGGAATACATTTCTGCTTTTCTTCATCAAAATAAAATGCTTTCTTTAGCCATTGCAAGATTAAGATGTAAAGACTTTCAGATTATGGAGTAGTAGACTTTGGGAAAGACAAAGGTTTTTTGTATTTTTCTAAGTCTGCATTTTCAAAACTCCATTTTGCACAAAGTCATGGAGCTCCCCAGACTTAAGTGTCAAAAGAGAACTTTCCCACCACAGGCCCAGGAACCACTCTGTCTTATCTTGAGTATTAGCCAGAGCTCTGCTTCTGACTCTGTAGCTTTGTGTGCAGAGCCCTGATGTCTGCTAGCACAATTTTTCCTTGTTTACACAACCTGCTGAGGGAAATGAAAATCTTAGTCCTCACTAAATGCTGAATTTCAAAAGGAATAAGAGTAAAAATTTTTTTAAAATTATTCTTGCAGCAGTTTAATTACTGTATTGGCACTTATGCTAAAGCACTGTGTGTCTAACCTTTGTAGTTTTTCATGTTTAACAAACATTGGGTTTATCCTTCATCATGTCACATCTTTTCTGACAGGACAATGTTGGCTGAACATCCACCTGTCTAAAATGACAATTTTGCCTACACGGTTCTAAAGACAGAGAACTTTTATCTGACCTTGATTCTGAAATGATGTTTTTTGCCAATATGTTCAGTGCACTTCCTTCTGATGAAGACATGAGAAACCTCACTGGCTTCTGTGTAAATTCAGTATGAAAAGTTATCCCAAGCCAGACAGAACAACTTGTGGGGACGCAAGTTGCAAGATTATGAGAAGTGAGCCACAAAGCATGTTTGTGTTTGAAGAAAGTATCTGTGCATCTCCCAGCTGTCAAGAGCATCAGGACATGGAGTCATCTTCAAGCAGGCTTTGGCTGATTGCACAGGAGGTCTGATAAATGCTCTATCACATTTGAATATCCTGAGTGTTCCATGGCTAATATCAACTTTCTGATATTTGGGATGTTGCTTCTCACTTGGGTTCTCTGACACCCTAATCCCCAAGCTAGTGTGACTCGTGGCAGTCAGTCTGTAGTGTTACAAGATCATCTGAGGCATGGATCTCTAATAAGATCAAAATTCATCAGTATGGTTTCAGCCCTTTCCTTTTCTAAGGCAAAGGAACATAACTACTCAAGGCTTGCAACAACATCAAGCATTTGCTAAATATTACCTTCCCCCTCTTCTCTGAGGAATCTACTAATTGTAGATTTTATACAAATTTCTAATTTGTATAAACACCTTAATGAAAAGAGAAAGCAAAAATATCAAAAAGCATTTAATGTTTTGTTTGAAAATACCTTTTCACAGAATCACGGAACATTCTGAATTGGAAGGGACCCACAGGGGTCATCAAGTCAAGCTCTTAAGTGAAGGGCATATATGGAGATCAAACCCATGACCCTGACATTACTAGCACCATGCTTCAACCAGCCAAACTAATTTGACATCATACGGATTTGCATTTTTTATATGAAGTCACATATTTGTAAGCATGTGCTTTGATACTTCAGTAGTTAGTTTTTCAGAGCTCAAGAGAAGAGAATTGATGCACATGTCCTTTCCAGGAGGACCCTTCACTCTATTCCCTTATATCTTGGAACATGTTTTAAACTTCACATGAGCAATTACAGGGCCTTGTCATTTGGGATATGTCACCATTTTTTGAAACTTTGGAGTAGTTAGAAAACCCAAGCTCACTATTATTTTACAAATGCTTGTGTCAGCATCTAGTAGGATGCTAAGGAAACTTCCTAGAAGTTGCACGTGCAGATGCATTACACCTTCTCCTTTACACAGCAACTTCAGGACTCAGATGGGTGCATATAAAATGGATGTCACAGAAATCTAGGAAAGGCATTTCGCCCACTTTCCATAGGGAAATGAAGCCCCCTCCCCCAGTGACCCTGACACCCAAATCCCAGATACAGTAGCTTTGAATGACAGCTGGATTTTGAATCCCATGGGGAGAGTCTATGCCTCTTGATGGATTCGTTGTGACACTGCCCAGACTGCCTGCAAACTGGCAGACAGATCTGTTTGCCAAATGTCGACATTACCTAATTGGCATTTCAGCCCACTTCTCGTTTTTAATGGACATGGGGAAGACCCAGCCAGCAGTGCTGAAGCCGTGGCAGCGTGCTCAGGCTGCTCTGGCTGCAGCCTCCCTCGGGCAGCTGCAGGATGGCACCAGCACCCGGGCTGGGGAGGCAGCTACTCGAGAGCTGCTGGACCACTCGATGTAAAATACAGGAACTGAGGAGGAGAAACGAGACAGCAGAGGAATGGCAAATTCAGGGGTAGATGCTAGCAATCAAAGCAATGTGATGTTATTGTGGTGGCTAAATAGCTTAGACCTCTTAATATAATTTACAGCAAAAGCAGCTGTCATCTTTGAAAGAACAGCCTTGCCACAAACAAGAAGATAGTTTATATATGTACTGATCTGTGAAAAGTCTCCTGATGCATTATATCCAGAAGCATCAAACCTTTGAATGGGTAACTTGGTGCGGAGTTCACACAGTAAGCCACCTGCTGAAGTAGCTGAGAGATGGCAACTCGTATATTAAGGTAGCTGTCTATTCATTCATAATTGTTGCCTACATCTCGAGAAATAGATCTGTTTCTCTTTTTCATATCTATCTGCCTGGCCTGTCAGAACCCTGGTAGATTACTTTTCCTCACTGTACTAAACTGTGGTTTTCCAAATAAATTATTACACCTCTCTTGGCTTGCAGCAATAGTGTGGCAGAATGGATAAACAATTCACATGCTTCAGTCATCGCTCTAAATCTTCATCAGACACCGTTTCAGTGGCTGCACCCTTTTATCTCAAACATGTCATTCCTAATTTCCTGTCAGAGGGTCTTTACACATTATTTCATATTGCTTTAAATGACAGGATATACATCCATGAAAAAAACACTATACAAAATAATGCCTAGATGAGAAAAGGTCTGCTGCCAGAGAGAAAAGCATGAGTGCTTGAAGTTTTCTTGCAATTGAAATTGATACCAACTAAGATTTTTAAATCACGCCACTCTAAATAAATTGTGTGGAAAAAAACAATTAAAACTACCAGATAAATGTGTGATTTGAGAGTTGCAATTAAGCTGCTCCAGCAATAAACCAGAGAATAAATATGAAGAGATATTATTATGGGTATAAGCAGTGCTTTTAAAGAAATGGTGGAGAGGGGGAAGCCCCATAGGAAAAGTCGAAAGTTTTGAAGTTTAATATATAATTTTCAATGAAATGTTTCCTTTCAATTTATATTTCTTTACTACTACCTTCATCACTGTTGGTGGGGCTGGAATATTTTATGTTGCACTCCTATTTGGTAAGCACAATTTGGGACTGCATTAATGATGGAGGACACTTTTAAAGTTTAACATCAAAATGGCTTTTAACAAGCTACTGCAAAAGGATTTTCCAGTTTTAGTGAGAGTTATGACAGTATTCATCATTCTAACAATATATTGAACATAAAGAAAAGCTTTCCTACAGTCTCAATAACATTTTCCATAATACCCCCTTCTAACTGCATGCAGGTGCATGTTTTCAGCCACTCTTCACAGTTCCTTAACAATCATTACAAATCCCACTTATCTAAACTAGTGATTAAAAACCTTTAAGGGGAAGCTGTTTAATTAAAAGTAAAGTAGACATTTATTGTGTGTTTAGTGTGCCAATTTTGCTATGACCTAAGAACCATTCCCTAATTAAATTTTGTAATTCTTTCATATATTACAACTACAATACGATAACAGAAGAAACCCAACAGCTAATTCGAAGCTCCTATGTGCTTTTCAAAAACACTAGGTTGGCAGTTTTAAAACCACAGGCTGGGTTTTGCCCTGTAAAAGTCTGTGGAAATATATTAATAGTTTTGCCATCAACTTTAACAAAACTAGAATGAAACCTGTAAAACTCATGGCCATGATTCATTTGTGTACATTGACCTTAATCTGTCATAATTTGGTTTCAGTGGAATCAATACGGACAGATAAAATTGCTCCACGTGTAATATATCCTACAGCTTAGAAACATAACTTTTGTCAGAATTTTCTTTATTATAAGCACATGCATGGGTGTTCATCCGAACGCAGGGATGTTTGTGATCTGCCAGGAATGCCGTGGTGGCTTGAAGCAGTGCTATAAAGCAGAGGCATGGCTGGAGCGCCTTGCGAGGCACGGGGCCGCTGACAGTGACGTGAGAACACACATCTCTTGTTCGGTTTTTTATCGTTATTACTTCAGCGCTGACATCTGACCTCTTTAGCTGCCTGTGTGTACTGAAGTGTTCCTGGCTCACACCTGGTGTCGGTAATAAAGCACAGCATGCATAAATAATGAAGATATGTTTGTGAAACTTCACTAAGTGGCAACTGCCTGTGACAGAGATCCTGCTACCAGCACTTACCGTTGTAAAGGTTTGTTAATGGAGGCTGCTCGGCGGATGACAAAATGACCCAATTACAGTTTATTCCAAATGACATCAGGGTCATAAAAGGGAACAAAAGAGGAGGAAATGGCTCTGTGGTTTGAAAATATATTGCTATGTATATTATTACATCTGCACTTTTTGCTCTCACAGGAGGACTTCATATTCACATAAAACAATACCTATAGAAAGCCAAGTTAAAAAGGTGAGTGTTGGCTAGAAGGAAAAATGATTGCTTGTGGCACTCTGCTGGACATGCTTTCCAGGAAATGATCTAGTAAGGAAGTCTTTTGAGACTGGGATAGGAGAAACATTTCTCCTGTCAGATACTGGATCAGAGACTTTCCAGATGAGCAAAGGATTTAAAATTCAAGTAGTCAGTCCATTTGTAGGACAAAGCTCTCACATAAACAGTAAAGTACTTCTAGTGCAGGGTCTGTCGTATTCTGATTTATTCTGAAATTTCTAGATGAGGGCTGAAACTGTGGGCCCCTGGAGGACTAGACATATGGCCCAATTTACAGAAAAGTTATTTGCTCCTAAGTGCCCCTTCCATTGGAAAGGAGGAAACGTGTGTAAATGAAAGGAGACTGAGGAGCTCCAATGAGAAATCAGCAGGCAATAAAGTGTCAGTGATTTTGAGACACCTGCAGTTAATTTTCCATTGGTTCCAGTCATCACTCTGCATAGGGAAGGAGGAAAGACTATTTAATTGGATTTCTTTTGCATTGGGACTCCACCAACACCTTGTGATGTACCTAATGCACCAGTGGGGTGAGAGAAGCTGTGTCAGGCTTTTTTCTGGCACACAGGAGCAGCGAGGAGAACACGGGATCAGACCACAAGTGTCACTTGTGTGTGTTTATCCAGGCAAAATGAAAATACATCAGCTCAATGTGTTCTGAGAGTCTGTGAGGCCAGTCTGGAAATCCTAGAAACACTCCTTACAGAGTACAAATATTTAAGGGCACTTTTAATTGGGGGCATTAATTTAGGGTCAATTTTAATCCTAGGAAGCCAAGGAAACCAAGGCCACAGGGAAGCATCACTTTGAGTACATCAGTTTCAGTTGATTGAATGAAATGCAGAGTCCTGCTACTCAGAGAAAGGTTGCCAGAAATCAGCTTCACTATGACATTTTTCCCATGTTATATTTGAGGAAAGTGGTAAGTTGTTTTCACTCCTGTTAACATGTCTTAATAATTCACTGCTGCCCCAGCTCAGACAGTCTGCTCCCCTGCCCTACAAAGGTTTGACTTGTGAAGAATTTAATTTTTTAGGAAAATCCACGTTCAAGAACTTGGTCTCCTTGTTGGGTTTTTTCCTTTGCACAGCTACACATTTGCAGCAGGTATTCAATCAGCTGCCGCTCTGTAGGTGAGGAGCAGGACAACAACCTGTTGCTGCATTCATGAGCACCTTGCCAGCATAAAAACACATTACTGAAGATATAGCAACAGGTCAGTGGCTGTCTAAGGTGGGAAAATTCAGATTTCCAAAGACTGACTTCTGTGGCCACACTAAAACATATTTTGCCTATCAAGATGCAGCTTTAACTTGTCATTTCAGTTTTCATCAGAGAGAAAAGTTGCTTAAGGAAGAAAGCTAGGTAAACACTTGGTTACACTTTCTTGACATAGTAACACATCTTGCAACAGCCTGTGGCTCAAAGCATCCTGGGCCACAATTTCATGTTTAATAGCTCTTGGTGAATATTTTTTCTGTACTGAGTTTTGAACCTACATAAATTTTTGGCACCTATTTTGTACCAGCAGTAAATCAAAATAAATACTGAGCCTCCACAGACAGCTAGTTTAATAGAGAAACACAATTTTCTCACAATGATTAGATGCTTTCCTTGCAAAGTGTGATACTAATTGCAATACAGCAATCTTCAGCCTGAAATATTTTTTTTTGCAGAAATAATGATAAAACAAGTAGAATCATACTTGCATTAATAAAAAGTCAGCCTACCGTTTCAATATGAAAATGAGATTTGACCCTCGTTAGCTAAATGACTTTGAGTGAGAAATTGAGCAATATCACTTTTGGACAATTAGTCTCCACTATGCTGCTTCTCCTAGTAGAGGAAATTACTTGCCTTCTACCTCAGCTCCTTTCTGATGCCCCTTGGCATCTTGCATGTGTTACTTTATTGTGAAGGAAGATCTTTCTTACATTCCAGGAATAAGTATGTGCCCTTGTAAAACCAACAAGATTAAGAAATTTGCCTTAAGACAGTGATTCCTGCCTTAGCAAAATATGATGCAGACCTGCCTATCAATGCATCCTTTCACCTATTAAAAAGTGGATGAAAATTCTGAATAATAACCTGAAGGTAAATATCTTTTCATTTATATTTGTGCAATATTTCTAGGAGATGTGTCTTCTATTTTGGCTTTTGTCTGTCAGCAGGAAAAAAAAAAAAAAAAAAGAAGCCTGTTACTGCATAAATCCATACTTAATCATCCCAGCAGCCTCAATGGTATCTTATGAGATCACATCTTGAGGAGATGTCTGAGAGAGCAGTTCAGCAGTGCTGCTCCTGCTGCAAGAAACATCCCAGAGACCTCAGTGTAACTGCTAACACTCTGCAAAAGCAGAGCATATGCTCAAATTTTCTCCCAAAAATAGGTCCTCAGCAAGTAGTTGTCTTTTCTCATCCCCACTGTGTTGGTGTAGAAGCAGTGTGATTAGGCAGGGAGGATGCTGATGTAGTACAGCAGCAGCAATCTTTTGGAAGCAAAGCAAAATAGCAGCCCTAGTTGCTTGTCCTCTTTTCAGGAGTGCAGTAGTATTTATTCAGTGCATAAGAGCACTTGGCCTCAGCCTTCTGACAAAATTTCTATTGTAGCTAATTATATTCTCCTTATCTGCAAACCTCCCATGCTTCATCTAGCTTGAGTGGAACTTTTCCAACTGAATGTTTTTTCAGTAGAAAACTGCTGTTTGATTGAAAACAAGCTCTTCTGAGAAAGTGTCAACTTCAACAAAATCTGGAAAACAATTACAACTCCTTTGGTAAGGTTAAAATACCCCATATTAGCCTTTTCAGAACAGTGACTCCATTTTTCATTTTGCAATTACTCCATCAGATTTTGTTATATTTTAAATTGAGATTAAAGACTGGGGTCTAAAATGAAATTGTTTTGAAAATGTCACTTAAAGTGATTTGATTTTATTCTGCTTCAGAAGCAAAATAAATCCTGAAATCCTGAAATTTCCTGTGAAAGGGAAATTTTGTATCCTTTGCAACTTTGCTCATTTTCTTTCGGTTCCATGCTGTGGTGCATTGCTACTGTCCTCATTAAGGAAATTGATGCATATCCTCCACATGGGATTTGTATTTCACTCATGGTGACTGTAGCTGGGTCTCATAAAGAACCAGATTTTTCTTTTTCCCATTTCCATGAAGTCTTACGCTCACCTTCTGTGTTAACATGTGTAAGAGCTCTGATCTCTTGCTCTTACCAGTGAACTGCTGATACCTTTTTTGAAACTTCATATATCACAGTCTGAGCAGTGTGTAACTGAAAACCAGTCACATATTTCTGCTTTACCTATACTGAGGAAAAAGAGAAAAAAAATCAACACATTCTGATGCAAAAAACTTCTGAAATGTTCGCAGCTGGATGTCCTCTGCAGAAAATGTCTCGTTTCTCCTTTTTAATAACACTTCCCACATAACTTCAGCTGCTGGAGTGAGCACCACATACCAAAGAGTGCAAGACAGAGGGAGGCTCCAAAACACAAGGATTTAGAAGTTATTGAGAACTTCTGGAACTGCATGTGAAAGTAACAGAGGGCACAAAAAAAAGTTACTTGATCTGCTATTTTAACAGTGTCATTAGTAGATGGTGCTAAACATCCTTATTTGACTTTGCTGCTGGGTGGTCCTTTTGGGTAGAGACAAATGGAGCAGGTTAGTGTCAATGGAGTGGTCTTTTGGTGACAATTCAGGCTGAACTTCAGGTGACAAAACTCCTAATGTTGTCTGTCTCACAGTAAAAGGAACATGTTTGGAATGGTCTGCCCGGGGAGGTGGTGGAGTCACCATCCCTGGATGTGTTTAAAAAAAGACTGGATGTGGCACTCAGTGCCATGGTTTAGTTGAGGTGTTAGGGGTGGGTTGGACTCAATGATCATGAAGATCTCTTCCCACCTAGCTATTCTATGGAATGTCTATGTCCTTGGTACCTCATGGATATATCCCATGGATTTTGCTCACTCTCACTGAAAAAGAGCACTCTTAACATCCGGCCTCAGTTTCATCTAAAATGCCACATGGTGAAGTATTTCAGAAAGTTGTCATGAAGTTCAGTTCAGTAAGCAATGTTTGCCAACACGTATCTTTCACAGATTGTCACCAGCCAAGGAGCTGTCTTTGAATGCTGCTTCAGAATTATGTATCATGTTTTAAACAAATCAGGTCAGTCTACCTCAAATTGGTTATTGCTTAATATTAGTTTGTGAGATTTAGGAGCTTCACAGTGTCACTAGGAGTGTTATGGTCCACCAAAGAAAGCATCCCTAAAGTTGTAGTACATAAACATAGGAGAAAGCATTAAGAGACCGTTTGCAGGAGACAGATTGAAAATTCAAGTCCTAACTCAGATGGCATTACTGCCTTATCTGTATAATTTTATGTCAGTTACTGCATCTTGGAACCCTTATTCATCTAGCTGATGCATAAACTCCATCAAACAGAAATGCTGTGTCTATATTTGTTATATCCAGCATAGACAAGCAGCTTTCTAGATGTTTGGAGTTGATGAAAGTTGTAGTATCTGGAAAAAACTTATTACAGCTCTTTGTAACAGGGATACAAGAACTGAGATCATCAACACTGGTAAAGAATGCTTCGACCAAGCCTGATCAGAAAACACCTATTTATCAAAGCAAAATAACTTTTCTGAAAATTCTTCTGGTTTGATGCATCTTAATTAAATCACAGATGTGGTTCTGATGGGGAGTTGCCTGAGATCCCGTTAGAAATAAAAGTGACCTAAGCTCTCAAGGGTAAGGATGGGATTTCTGGCATTCTTTCATATCTTTGCCTCACTAGCCTCCTACTAGAAATGGAGGTCTCTGTAACTCATATCTTGCAGAGGAATTCTGAAACTTGCTGCTTTTTCAATTGGGTGGTTTGATGCTGCCAGCTTCCCTAAACAAGTAGAAAATATAGAACGCTGGACTAAGCTTGGCTGTTTGTTTAGAACATGAAAGGATACAAACTCATACCCCACTTAAGGCAATCAGTTTTGTTGGTGAGTCTAATGGATTTCTGAACCTTTTTCTTTAAAAGAATCTGATTAAACCTTCTTACGGTTCACTTCTAATACAATTTTGTCAGGTGGCCCACCTGGAAACTCTGGTACCTGCCCTTCAGCCTGAACTCGGATAATACTCTGGGAGACTTTGCTAAATTGTTTCAGATAATATGCTCAGCAGTGCACAGTCCAAGATTAGGTTGTCTGTGAAACTAATTCATATTAAACGGTTGTTTGAATACCAAATGAAAAAATAATTCTTCCTTCCCCCCTCAGAATCTCTCATACACTATTGAAATTTCACTTAGGCCAAATCATCATGGTGATGTATGGTGGGGGGAGAGGGATAGTTCTTCCATCAGATTTGCTGTTCATGTGGAAACGTGTAATTACTAATCAAAAATGCACTTGGATAGTAGGAAAGTAGGAAAGATTTCTTTATTCAAGCAGAATTATAAGGTAGCAAATTTCCAGAGGAACTAAAAAATATGCAAGTCATGCCAAAGTATTGATTGCATAATAATGTGATGTCGACAGCGCAGAATAATCATGTTTGCAGGTGGGAGCTCTACATACATTATACAGCAAAGGTTTTACTGTTGAAATGGAAATATAAACCAAGCAGTATGTATTTCTAGAAAATAGATTATTATTCACATACCAATACCCATCTTGTACATCATGATAAAGCATTATCATCTCTTTCCTGGACTAACTAATGAAAAAGGAAAAATTTGGTGTTTGGAATTAAATCTGATGTGGATGACATTTAAGGTCATGAAAGGCAATCTTAGTTGTACTGAAATCTTTTAATCTTATTTGCAGATTACTCCATCAGTGGCTCCCTGGAGTTGCAAAAGGATTTTATTCTCATATCTTTATTATTTAATTGAATGTTGAAAGTGTAACATATTGTAAATTGCTCTTAATTTAAAAAAGTACTTTCTTGTCTCAACATCATTGCATTTTCAGAGCTACAGGAGTACTGACTCAGAAATATACCTGGGCAAATTCAATAGTGGCATGCAAAGTGGTTGGATGTAATTAGGTAAGGAAATGACTATAGGGGGTGAAGTACATAATCATACTTAATTGTGATTCAACAGATGTTCAAAATTACTGTAACTTACACCAGTCTGATGTAACAGCCAAATTTGATTCTATATTATATCAGGATGCAGTTCCCATTGAAATCAGCAGGTCTACATAATTCGGGCTATCAGAGTACTGACTTCTGCAAGCAGGGGTATTTTTGGCCCTGTGCAAATGCAGATCACAGGGCCATTGGTATGCTTTTCCTTATCATGATCATCGCAGTCTCTACAGCCTGCTGTTAACCAACGTTTAAGATGTTGCTGCTCTTCACACATCTGAAATTCCCGAACTTCCTAACTTCCAACACCTCTCCAAGGACTAAATTTTGCTTTCGCAACCGAATTCAAGACAGCTTTCCCAACTGCCTGAGTAGCCAACACAAGAACAGTTTCCCAGCTGGACTAACACACCAGCACTGAAGGTTCTGTTTGTTCATGTAGGAGCCCCTCAGAGCCTGTCTTAACTATCCAACCAGCCTGAAGCTGAGCTCCTGTCTTCACATGGCCTGGACTGAAATTTCACTCTGCAAAGTTGTATCAACAGAGCAAAAACCTTTTTCTCACATTTTTTTCTTACCTCCATTCACCTGGAGGTATGATCCACAGTTCCTGAGTTAAGGTGAAGAATGTATCTCTCTCTCAAATTACAGAAAGAACCAACAATGTGAGTGGTTTTACCTTGTATTTTTGATGCAAAAGGGGAAAATCCTTCCTCAAAGACAATGTGAACCTGAACCGTAATCACTCTCCAACACAAACTACCCAGTCTGTGTGTAAAGGCTTTACACATGTATTTGAAGATATTTTGGAAAGTCTCTAGGGGGTGTGGCACAAACTGTCAAACAGTGCCAGCAGAATGAGACTAAGGATGGGTAAACTCCACCCTTCAGTGATCTGCCATTGCAGAAGTCCCTTTGAGTAGTTACTTCAGCCATGTGACATCAAGCTTTCCAGCACATCATCTTTCTTTCCTGGTCTGGTGCCCTCCGGTAGGAAAAGCCAGTGGAGAAAACACACTGTACATGTCCATTGATGTCACACTACCTGGAAGCAAAACAAAACTGCAGGAGTCTTTGAGACTAGGAGCAGCACCTGCAGAGTCCCTCAGTGAGGCCACCTGTCCCTGAAACCATCTTCATTACCTCTGCAAAGGAGCTTAGAACAGTTTTCTCTCATTACCTACTAGCACTTCTATGTGTTTCTTGCAGGACAATCCAATTCATTTCCTGGCCAGTGCAGGGCTATCTCTGGTAGGTATTTACACAGCAACAATCACAAACTGCTTGTGCATAGGTATTTATAGAGCACCAATCACAGGCAGTTGTACCTAATGACTGATATTAGCATCATGTGTCAAATACAAAACCTTTCACTGAAAACGGCAAGGTCCAAACAGCTCAGCTAATGAAACAGGCAATAAAGAACACATATGTAGCACCACCTCACCTATCCTATTTTTGACCACTAAAATAAATTATATGGATTTCAAGTACATGGAAATAATGCAGCAAGACTACATGGCTTGCCTGCATGTCAATGTCTTGCAGCAAGGCTTAAAAGAGGGGTTTTTTTTCCTCAAAAGTAAACCTGTAGCATAAATCAGCTCTTTGGTGACAAAATAAGAAGACAAGCTCTTCCGTTCCTGACAGGAGTGCCTGGCTTCACAGCATGCCACTGTCCATACCGTCCGTGCAATGTCCACCTTTGGAGCATGGATTAATGTTCAGTACCTACAATGTAAGAGAGTGTTAGCCCTGTTCCATTATCAGGGATGTGGTGAAGCTCAGCAACCAGATTTGTTGCAGCTGAGTGGTAATTCTTGTGTTGCAGGCAGGATTTGACACACAGAAGGATGGACTTGTAGGACAGCATTGTCATCACAGCAGTTGCTCCTGCCTCTGTGCATCTTCCCTCTCCCTTTTGGAGTCTCCTCCACAACCAAATAAAATGAAGGATATTTCAAAGAGAGCAACAGAGCTGATGTTTCTCTCTCATGGAAGCAGAGACAGAGAAGCAGATAACAGGAAGCAGTACAGATGTACAGATGTAAAGCACCCTTGCCAGAGAACAGAAAGACATACGAATTGTTGTGCTGGCACAACACAGTTGTCTGGCTTACTTATTATCAGTCTGTGGCATTGACCTGTACCAGGTGATCTAGGAGAATGTCAGAAACCAGACTGATATTGACTCTAAAATTGCCTGCCCATCACGGAAAATTTTTCTAGCCATAAGATATGTGTGGTTGGTCTCAACCTTCTGACTCATCTCCCCTCTGTTCCTCTCTAGTTTAAATGTAAACCTAACATATGAAATATTTGTAAAATTAAGAGAAACTTACCTAATGGATTGAATCCATTGTTCTTATGAATTTAATAGTGACTTTGAGTCAGATTCTACATTTGGAAAATGTGCTTGTAATACATTATATAGATGCCTTTTTTTTTTTTCCTTTGACAGCACCAAAAAAATAAATATATACAAGAAATCTCCCACTACGAGGAAAAGAAGATCTTTCAACCACAAATATTTCTCTGCACCTGACAGGGAAAACACAGCACAACTACTGTCATGGATAGATACTGCAATCAGCTGCCCAGATTGTTAAGAGAATCAATTTTGAAAAGAGGAATGCATGGTTGGATGTTACTTTAAAATCAAGCTCTGTGTTCGGAGAGAGGATAGAGGTGTGCAAACACAGTTTTCAGATCTACATGGATATATTTGTACAGTTCTGTATGTGACTATGAAATGTACATACGTGGCTCAATGACCTTAAAAATCTTTTCAAAACTAAATGATTCTATGTTTCTACACACACAAATAGGGTGCACAGGCATGCACAGAAAATCTGGTGCATTCATTCAGGAAACAGATTCCAAACTGAGAAGTGAAACTCATCCTTTATTCTCACAAAGAGGGGTAAGAAGAGATTCTGCAGTATTATTCCTGTTAGCAGGCAGAGGCAGGCAGGGTGATTGACTGATCAATTGACTTTGATCCCAGCAATGGTAGATATTTTGCTATAATGGTATAAAATCAGAGAGTTGGGAGCATTTATTGCACTCCTTAGGTAAATCTTTGCAACCCAAAGGTGGTGCTTTATAAATTTTATCTGAGTCACTCCCCCATCACCGTCCTACCATTTTATACCTTTCAGTGGTGAAAAAGAACACAAACCAAAACAACAAAACCAGCAAGTTAATACCACTGCCATTCTGGTTTACCTTAAATGAAAGGGCTATCAGGTGACACGAGCATGGGAGTCAAATGTGCATACTTAAAAATGTATGCTATTTTATGGTCACATTATGAGCACTTTAAACTAAAAGGTGTGCCTTTTATTTATAAAATCTGTATGTAACAGATATACAATAATGCAACACTCAGCTGCTGGAGTTCTTAGAAAGCAAAGCAGGGAAGAATTATATATTTTTCTTTCATTTTATTAATGGTACCTCTAAAGAGAGCAACACTGCCATATCAGAAATTAGCCTTTGTGCCTCCTTTATGCCTAAAAACTTCTCAAAGAAACTTATGTTTCGTTCTACTTTCAAAGAACAGTTTTAAACAGGATCCACAGGTCTGATATACCAAAATCCGCAGAATCTTGTCCTATTACTCAGAGACTCAAGCTTTTTTTAAGAATCCTACCTTGCACAACCCTTAATGTAAAATAAAGGCTGCAATTTTTCATTTGCTAATTTCTGTGAACTCATTTCTAAAACACTTCTTTTCTCCACAGTCACACACTGGCCTCTTCTCTCTGTGTCCACGTAATCTCCCTTCCCATCATCTCTGTTTCACCTTTTTGCCCTTACCACCATTCTCTCACTACTCAAGTGGCTCAGTCTCCTATCTGTTTTATCAAACTCCCCTTTTTCTTCCTTTTTAATAGCACTTCTTTACCAAGTATCCATTATAGGCTGCACTTTTTTTTCCTCCTCCTGATTTCTACACATCTCTGAATGATTCTAACCCAGGCTACACTATAAGAATTAACACATATGGTCTGAAAAGAAACCGTATTCCAGCATGTTTCTTACTTAATTTGTGAAAATTCACAAGTCATAGAAAAAGTAAAACACCAGAAAGTTTTTCAGAAATCTCTCTGGCCAATAGAGTATTACAAAAAGATTCAAACCCAGCAGAAATGCCAACCCTTAAAAGCCTTCCCACATACTTAGAGCTTTCTCCTGTTTCTGCAGCGTGACATAATGGTTTACATTGAAAAGCCAACATACTTATCTTGAGATTTGATGATCTTCCTCAGAGCGGACTTCAGAATTTAAATGTTTCCATGCTCCCTTATCTAACACTTTATTCTTTCTCACATTCCTGTTATTCATATGGGTGTGCAGTCTGAGTGGGTTAGCCAAAATCATTTATGGAAATGTATGCTGCCTAGTTTTCAAAAAGATTGTATTTCAGCTATCCTTATTTCAGATCACAGCACATGGGCTATCATTTAAAACTTGCAAATACTCAGACAAACAGGGACAACTTAGCTAGCTCTGGTAGTAAAGGTGGCATCACTAGCACAAACTGCATAAGTGTTACATGAAAACACACACAGGATTTTGCAAAATATAAAGGCATTTTCAAAAGCCCTTGCATTTGAAAATATCAGACGTTCTTTCTAAAGGGAAGCTAGAGTGACACAGAGAGAAGCTGTTTCCTAATCAGGTGCTGCCTGTACCCAAGCAGGGTAATCTAATTTACAAGTAGGTGACCTATATAGCTGATTATTTATTCAACTAATCAAATTATATTGTGTCATTTGACGCTAGGATGTACACAGTGCTGACACGATGTTATTTTTTGTCACCAGATAAGGGGAATTGATTCTAATCTATATTACTTTTGTTAGTCATCAACTCTTACACCTAGACCTGCCAAGGGAAGCATGAATGCATTTTGTGAAGTTCAATAGCACACATATCATTAGGTCATAGCAAAGATATACCTTGTTGAAAAAAAAAAAAAAAAAAAAAAAAAAACCCCAAACCGAACAAAGCAGTGTCCATCACCATTTGATCAACTATTTCTATGCATGAGTGGTGTAAGGCTGAAAGCACCCTTCTGCCCCTCTCCCACAAATGCCATGATGCATTTGCTCATTTCCACTTCTTCATTTTTGTCCTTCTCTAATCATCTGATTTTAGGAAGAGACCACCGTGGATTAGATTGCATCTTCTGAGAAACCTTGCCCCTTGCTATCCCAAAAAGCACTGAAATCTTAAGAAAACATTCCATCCACCTTTGTGTACTTGTGATGCCCATTTTATAATTAATCTCAGGCAGGATGTCATAACCTGGACAAAAGAATGTCTTTTTTAAAATTTTGATTGACTGATTTAATTCTCTAACAATATCTACTGCAAAGGCCAGTGAACAATTCTGAGATATCAGCTAGGGCTGGGGAATTCGTCAGGGCTCTGTGTCTGTGTGCCCTAATGAGGAACAGCAACTGGGGCCACATCAGATCTCGGTATTTCTCCCATCCCTCCCCGCCCTGTGTTGTTGGTTAGGGTTTTTTTCAACGACGGACCCAGTATATTTTTTTCAGTGAAGAGGAGGAGCAGAGAGAGGGAATGCTGAGGACTTAGTGGGAAGGAGAAAAGTTTTTAAAATCCGTAATTATGAGCCGCTCACGGAGTAAACGGAGCCTCCTGTGCGGAGTGTTATGGAGAACGATGGCAGTAATTGTTGCCGCTGTCACCCTCATGCATGGGGGGCTCTGTCCCCGATCCGCGGGGAGGAGGGAGCTGGGAACGGCAGGAGCCTGGTCGCGGCTCCGGGTGTTGAAGCCGCCGGCTGTCACGGCTGCCACCTCCGCCAGGCTCCCTGGGCCACAGTCGTGCGTGGAAACTCCCGGTGGGAATCTTCCCCCGGGGAAAGCCCCGAGGGGGAGCGACGGCCCCGCTGCCGGGGCCGAGGCTGCTGGAGAGGGCACGGGAAAACAGGGAGCAGTCTGCTCTCTCTGGAGAAGTTGGCGGCGGCGCAGGGGGCTGTCACCGGGGCTGCCGGGGTGTCACCGGGGCGGCGGGGGTGTCACGGAGCCGGCAGCCCCGGCGGAGCGTGTGGCCGTGCAGGGGCCGCCCCGCCGCACCGTGTCCGCGCCGGGCGGGCGGCTGCAGCCGCGCCGCTCCCGGAGCGCCCGCGCCTCGGCGGCGGCGGGGCGGGAACAGCCCGAGCGGGCACGGCCCGGCCCGGCTCGCCTCCCCGGGTTCGGCCCGGTTACCCCCGGCAGGGCAGGTCCAGCCCCGTTCGCCCCTCGGCGCGGCCGCCTCTCGCTGGGGTGTGCCCGGCGCTGCCCCCCCCTGCCCCGTTCCCCACAAAGGGTGTTGGTGGTGAGGAAGCGCCTTCCCCGAGCTGTGCTCCCTCAGGGCTCTGGACGGAGTGAATGCAACTTCAGCTGCCGCGGCCGCTTCCATCGCTGTCCTTCCGTCCCTCCCCCCGCCTCCCCTTCTCGCCTGAAAAGAGCAAACTTGCGCTGAAATGGCACCTTGGCTCGTGCGGCAGCCTAACCAGCCCATTAAATATGATCAACGTACCGTTCGCATGGATTGAAACCTTTCCCAGTCCTGATTGCTCCAAAGGGGAATCACGTCCTACCTCCCACCTTCCCAATCTTCATTCTCCCAGTGAACACACGCTTGTAATTACTGGTGATTGTACTAATGCAACCCTGAGCAAAAGCATGCTGGTACTATGGAGAGGGAAGGCGAAGAAAATATCGTTAATTTAGGGCAATATGAATGTGGATTATGCTTTTTTTTCTCTCTCTCTTTTCCACACCATTCTATAGATGCTTGTTAAGCATCAACCCAAACATCAGCGGAGTGGCTCATTTCCTAGACTCCTTTTTTCTTTTCCTGTGGGACTTTTTTTCTTTCTTTCTTTCTTTTTTCCCCCTTCACCGGATCACAAGGTGATTTGAAAAGAAATGATGGATCGTTTCGTGGAGCAGCAAAAGGAGAGAAAGTGAGAAGACGACTTGTTAGTCCTGACTCTAGCCAAGGAGAGTGCTGCCTGATCCCACTTCTGCCGTGATTGCTTCTTATATAACTCTCTGTTTGCACCGCAGATCGCTGCGCTCGGGGGCGGAGGGGGGGCACCCCAGTATAATATCACGTCGGGCCTTCTTTGCTCTTGAATCCCCCCCTTCAGCAGAGCGAGGCTTCGAAGCGTGATCATTAACTTCGGTGATCATCACTTGGTTTCTTTTGAAGGCGGCTGAACGGTCTTTTTCTTAAGCTAAGAGGGTTTTTTTAATTATTATTTGTTCAGATGACATTCCCTGTTCCGCTCGCCCCCGCCCCCGCGGCGTGCACACACACACACACACACTCTCACAGCCC
This sequence comes from Brachypodius melanocephalos, assembly GCA_013398615.1. NCBI lineage: Eukaryota > Metazoa > Chordata > Aves > Passeriformes > Pycnonotidae > Brachypodius > Brachypodius melanocephalos. The sequence goes on from VZSR01003809.1 coordinate 10,533,511, forward strand.
TTTTCTTTTCATCATCAGCAAATAAAGATTAGGTGGGCAGATTATAGAAAGCGTTTTCAGTCCTGTGCTGATCTTTATTCCAGAGCCTTTGTGATGATATTGATGATGATGATGGTCAAGTGGACAGTTTGATTTTTGTGTTTGGAGCTAGTTATAAAGAATCAATATTATATCAAGGGGTAACTTTCGTGATAAAGGACTTTAACCACTCTGGCTATTCATCATAAGTCTGTAGCAAGCAGATAGGTCAAAAGAAATTATATTGCACTAAAGAGTGTGTCTTCTTATCTCTCCTATACCAGGGGAATAAGGGACAAGCCGATCGATACAGTAGCTGCTGTATACTTCTTGCAATTATCAATAGCTGATTTCGTCTTTTGAGGCCTGCATCTATTAATACAAACTAATAATAATCTTCTGAGCATATCTGTAGCCAAGGCAATGGAAAGTTTTTATACTTGCCGACACTATTTATATAACTAGAATTAGTGGACAATGTAACATTGTTTACTTGTGTGTGTGCCTCCAGTGTATACATATATATACACATACATATATATATTCGTCTTACTTGTATTTTTCAGAAGCATACAGATTTTTGCAAAGGGGCTAAGCCAAATAATTTTACATGCATGCTACATTCCTACATGTACTTGCTGAAGTATGTACTGACAGACATGTTGCAATAAAAATACAGGGGTTTAGTATATATAGCACCTATGCATTTATACGTGTGAATGACATGTATGTATGAGCTTTAATGTGTGTTGTCTTGATAATGTCCCCACAACGATGCGTGTTACAAATGTTCCACAAAGTATTTTATATTCTTGGTTAAACTATCAGCTGTTAGGTTGAGGAATGGAAGTAGATGGTAATTGGAGTTTGCTACGTGTGAACATAAGCTTTCGTGTATATGAATCAATGTTTATTTAGACCCAAGGGTGTATTAAAGACCCAAGTATTAAATAAAAGGAAAAATAACTTAAATGTTTAAGGCAAAACGCTTAGGCAGAGATGTGCTGTAGACTGGTTCTATGAATCTCATGGTGAGGGGCTAGTTGCTTTCCAGAAAAAAAAAATTGTAATAGAAAAGAAACATCTTTATAATTGACATTTGACATGCTGTTTGGGTTAGGCTGTGGTAGACCAAGCACAGATTTCCCTCTGATGGAAACATTTATCATCATGATTGCTGCAGAGTGGCAGGTGGTGTTATCAATTACCTCTTCTTACCAATAATAATATTAGTATGGTAATATCTTTGCTCACGTGAGAACGAATTACTGGTCAGTTGTTGGAGCTTTAAATAGAAAAAAAAAATCGTGCTGGATTTAACCCCAGGGTCCTCAAACAAAAGTTGTGGTGCGGAAAGGAGGTGGGAAGACGATACTTCAGCCTGCCAGGAAGAGTAGGAGATGACAGAAAATAAAGCCCAAATAATTGCATGCCCCTTCAAATAAAGTTGCTGAGCAAAATAATAACTTTACAAGACGGTAGATGGATTGCACAAAACGTCAGATCCATCTTATCCGCACGTTGGTAACTTTGATGGGTTTAAGAGCAACAACCTTGTACAAAGCGTAAGTATAGAGAGAACTACTTATATGCTCTTTGTAGAGTCAATCTTATAGATAAGCTTTCTGATGGTTTTTATGAACTCCGAATAAGAATAAAAATTAAAGCAAACGTATAACTAGGTGTTGCATTAATGTAAAAAATAATGGACTGGTTGGTAAATGACATTATTAAGCAGACAGAATGATAACGTGTCACTTCTGACAATGAAAGCAACATCGCAAAAGAAGAAGACAATAACAAATTAGATTTCATTATGGTAGAAAAACCCCACTTTTGTTTCCCCTCACTGACTAGTAAGGTATTTTGGTGGACCCAGCAGTCACGGCGAGGGGGAAGCGAGCGGGCGCGGTTTGAGCCGGAGCACGCGTGACTGCCGGCCCCGCAACCGCGCTCCCCGCTCGCCTGCGCGCCCCGATCTGTGTGGGTGCACAGAGATTTACGCGGCTGAGCGATCCCATCCCCTCCCCCTCAACCCCCCAACAGCAGTGGCCGTGGTTTTTCGCAGCCCAACTTCAGCAAACACATCATTACATTTCCTACCCTCCCCGCCCCATCCCCCGACTCAAAAAGATTAATTAAAAGGTCCGTGGAAAACTTTGCGGTGTAATGGGGAGCGAGGGAGGAGGAAGGGGCCGGAGGAGACGCGAATCACTTGATAACTTTCCACTCGCCTCCCGAGCCCGCTATACTGGTAGGGTTTTCCACGCAGGTCGCGTAGAAAGTTTCCCCCGGCGATGCGCACCGTGGCCGGTGGTGCGTCCCGGCGGTGTCTGAGGGAGCCGGGGCTCCGCAGCTCTGCTCCGGCGGGGGCAGCGGCCGCCCCGCTCCGCTCTGCGCCGCCCGGCACCCAGCTCCGCATCTCCCGCGCAGCGCGGCCGGCTCTTTCTCCCGGAGAAAAAGTGGGAAAGCGAGCGGCATAAGGGAAAAGAAAACCGCAAAATGTATCACTTGTAACCCTAGAATATGTTAATGTCAAGAGATACAAATCTGGTAATTATGCCTTTCTTGCCTGTTGTGTTCTCCATTGTTCATTAAACATTAAAGACGGGATTATTTAATTTTCCACTTAAAGATTCTCTCATGTTCCTCAAAATCATATTAATTTTCAATCGTTTTAATTTTACAAAGCGCAAAGTTTGGGTTTATAACCCTGCCAACGAGCTGCCTGTTTTTTGTTGTTTTTTTTTTTTTTTCCCTCCTCACATCGCACTTTTAAAACGTTCTAGAAATCGTCTGCTGCTGAGGGAACTACCAGGCACCGAGCAATAGAAAACGCCAAAGTTTTGGGGGGTGGGTGGTGACGGGGGGTGGGGAATGTTGCCTCAGCAACAGCAACAAATCTTTTCAAAAGATGACTGGATGAAAATTGACACATTTCAGGTACTACAGCAATTGTGGGGGAAAATGCCTGGGCGAGGTGAAAGTGCGTCCTCATTTATTCCTCATTCACTTGGCAAATATCTCAGCCAAAGGGAGTACTAGCTAAGCCTCCTCACCTAAAAAAGTCGTAAAAAAATGTCCCTGTTTGTTTTTGAAGGGGAAGCCCTAACTCCAGCTGCGTACTCACGGCTGCGGTGCTGCGGGTTACTTGAACGCTCGCAGATGCTCGCTTTCACCTGCACCCTGCCTACAGTCTAACATAGCGCGTACACACACACGATGTGTTGTTCATGTGAGCCGGGTGCAATAAATCCCCACTTCTGTCGGGAAAAAAACCCTCCTGCTCAATTAATGGGCTGGTCCCCTCCCACTTCATATTAGAAAATTGCACCATATTTCAAGCATCACCATTGTCTCCAGGTATTTTAAACGAAACACTCTTAGTGCGACCAAACTTTCAGCAAGGACGGAGAAACGGGAAGAAGATGCACTAGAATTTATAGGCAGTAAACAAGTTTTTTAATTGTGAAGCGGGCAATCATTGCAAGGACTGTCGTGCACACGTCTCGCCAAAAGATGGACAGAAAAGTACATTCGTCTAAGACCAAAAAGCATTGATCTGGCGTTTCAGTGTTCTTTCTCTTAGGGGTCGTGCCCGTTTCTAACGAATACGTGCCCCGCAGAAGTGGCGGATGTTGTGCATGTCAGCAAACTATCCGGAGTGGCCTAAACTGTCGCCTCTAACTTTATTTGGTTTGCCTACCAACATAAAAGCGGGGAATAAACCGAAAGCCCAGAGACAGGGTATCAGAGCTCACGAGATAAAGGGAGCTATCAGCAGGGAAAGTTTACACAGAGAAGGCTCCCAAAGAAGCCGGGGTTAGTGTGTTTTAAGGACTAGGGCTGGATTACACGGGCTGGGGTGGGGGTATTAGGAGGAAATCCCTTTCACTGATCCCCGGCCCCATGCGCGGAGCTGCCCGCCTCCCTCCCGCGGCCGGCAAGGTGGGCTGCGCCTCCGCGCCCCTGAGAGGGCCGGCGCCGGGGCCGCTCCGCCGAGCGCGGCACGGGGCGGGGGGCGGCGGGGGCCGGCCTGCGACTAATATATTAAAAAAAAAAAATAGGAAAACAAAACGGTGGCGAGGATCGCAGGAGCCGCTGAAGGAGCACCCCCCCGTCCTGAAAGCACACATGCCCAGAGCGGAACCGCCAGACAGGACAGTGCGCGCACTGCGGGCCCCTGCGCGGCGCGGCGGCGATCGGCGACGGTGGGGTACATCCTAGCGGCGGCTGGCTGCCATGGGAGCGAGCTGGCCGCACTCCGCGCCCGCCCCGGCCGAGCGGGAGGCGGGCAGGGACGGCCATGGGAAGCGGCAACTTGTGGCGGAGGCCGGAGAGACGGAGCTGCTGCGCGGCGGAGGGGCCGCCCGCCTCCCCGGGGGACGGACAGGGCGGGAGGGACGCGAGTCGGCGGGACGGGGCGGGGGAGGCTAGGCCCGGCTCCCCGGCAACTTGTAATGCGATAAGAGGAGAAAGCGGGGGGTGGCGGGGAGGGAAGTCTCTCCCCACCCCCCCCCCCTTACTTTTACAAAAAAAGGGGGGGCCTGGGAGAAAAGCCGCTGCTAGGAAAGTGCATGCGGAGAGGGAGGCTCGGCGGCGGCGGGGAGCGGATCGGGCTGCGGGGCTGGGAGCAGCCCCGGCGGCAGCCCCGGCAGCGCGGCACGGGAGGCGGAGGAGGAGGAGGAGAGTAGGAGGAGCTGCCGTGTGACCCGCTCCGCTCCCAAACTTGAAAGTTTATCTGCCCGAAATCAAGAGCAGCCGCGGTGCGCGCAGCGCTCCTCGGCGCGGAGCGGAGGTAGCGGCTGGCGGAGCCGCCGCGCAGGGAGCAGCTGGCGGCGCCGCTTAAAACGAGGCAAGGCAGGGGAGGGGGGATCACCCGGCGACAACAACAACAGCCACCCCCACCCCCCAAAACTGGGAGACGATCCATACTATTTGCTGGAGACCAAGGACTTGATGCTCATCGGCGCACACGCGAGCTCGCTGTCATTAGCTTACAGGACACACGGCTGAGCCGGGGGGGTAGGTGGGCGGAAGAGTGAGGAGTGTCACAAAAAGTCATTACAACCTGAGAGAGAGAGGGAGAAAGAAAAAAACTTCCTACCAATGGACAACAGGAAGTGACCACCACCACCAACGGGGAGTCTCTGCTTGGAGAAAGAAGCTGCAAGACAAAGAAGAAGGAAGGAGAGGTGAAAGACAAAACTGCCCAAGGTCTTCTGCGTGTGCGTGCGTGCGCTTTCGAGAGCGGAGAGAACAAAAGTCAGCCGGGAAGACGAGACAGAAAGAGCCACGGGAAAGCAGACAGGATGGAGAAAGAGCTAAAGAGAAGCATGTGAAGATCAAGGCAAAAGAGAAGTACAACGCCGAAAAAGAAAGCACACCGAAAAGAAAAGGAAAAAGAAAAGGCATACACAAAAGTTTCTTTTCCTCCTGGGAAGAAATTACTCACACAGAGAAATCAGATGCTTTGCAGCTCAACTTCTGGGGAAAGCGAGACCGAGAGAGCAGAGAACGCAGTGATGTGAAGAAAGAAAAAGGGAAAAAAAAAAAGGCAAAGAGCAGAAAGCAGAGCAAAAGAAACTGAGATACGGGGGAAAGAAAGCACGACAGACAGAAAAGCGAAGATCGTGACCTTTCCCAACAAGTGAACCTTGCACATATGTTGTGTAAAGTGTGTGCAAAACAGATTCCCTCCTGCGTGGTGCGTGTGTGCTTCGCTGCTGCCGCCGCTGCTGCCGCCGCCGCCGAGGCAGTCGGTGCCTCTCGCAGGCGGCGCTGCCGGTGCCGGGGAGACGCATCATTTGGCGGAGCGAAGCGGCTAATTGCGGAGCCCCGTCCTTCATTTACATATGCAGCCTGAGTCCGCTGGAGCCGCGCCAATCCGCGCTCGCCCCCAGCACCATTAATCGCCATGCATTATTCACAATCATAATTACTGAGCCCCATGCGCGCTGCGCGCAGCCGCCCCAGCCCGCCGCCCCGCGCACACCCCGCCGCCCCGCGCACACCCTGCCCGGCTCATCCCCCGCTCGCTCACCCGCTCACCCGCGCACTCACTCACTCACTCCCAGCTTGGCTGGCTGCTTAGCCTTTTTTTTTTTTGTTTCCTTTTTTTTTTTTTTTTTTTCTTATTCCCCCCCTCCCCTTGGTTGCCTTTTCTGTTGTTTGTTTGGTTTGTTTTGCAACTCGACTTTTATTTGTGAACAGTTATTTCCAGCCCCCAACCCCCCTTCCTTCGTTCCCAATTCCTTCCCCGCTCCTTGCCACCTCCACGTCGCTGATGCCTCTGCAAAAAGCAGAGTCAAGACGGCTGAGTTAGCAGCATGTCTCGTCGAAAGCAAGCGAAACCCCAGCATCTCAAATCGGACGAAGAGCTGCAAGCAGAGGTAGTTTCAGAGCACGGTAAGGGCTCCCGGCACCTCTTTCTCCTTCTCTCTCTCTCTCTCTTTTTGTGAGTGTGTTTCGGATGGAGATAGGTGAATTTATGGTGATGGTGAACATGAGAGCGCAATTACTCTGCAGCGGGAGAATGGGAATTAGAGCAGCCGGGGGGAAGAGGCAGCGGAACTGAGAAGTTCGCAGTTTAGCCAAGTTTCTGCAGCCCACCCCCTGCCTAACCAGCCCTCCCAGCAGCAACCTCCCGGCCTCCCCAGCGCTTTGATCGCGGCTGGGCTCGGCGGCGGGGCTCGGCCCTCCCTCCCCACTCACCCGGGCTGGAGCAGCTGCACGAACGGGCGCCCCGGAGCAGCGCTTGCCTCCTCCTCCTCCTCGTCCTCTCCGCTGCGCTCCTTCTCTCTGTGTTAGCGGGTACCCCCTTTTCGCCCTCCTGCTCCCTCCCGGCGGAGGCTCGGAGCGGACAGAAGCCATGTTCCCCTCGCCTCACCGCCGGCAGCAAAGTTGGGGCGGCCGAGGCCGGGGTGCCCTGCCCGGGGCCCAGGGAGGTCCCGCGGGCTGCCGGGCCCTGGGGCAGCCCCTCGGCGGCCGCTGCCTGGGGATGCCCCCGGGTGGAGGGCTGCAGGGGCTGCCCCGGCCGCTCCCCTCGTTCTTCCCGCGGGACCGGGGAGGGACCATGGTAGGAGCGGGCAGGGCCGCTCGGGTGCGCGGGGCCAGCGGACTTGGTTTCATTATTTTCGAGAGGGTCGAACCGAAGCTTTTCCCCCTGCGCTGCCTTGCCCCCTTCGCCTCCTGGCTCTCCTGCGGTTGTAATTATCATCAGTGGTAGGTGACACGGAGTGCCACCACCGCCACCAGCCCCTGTCGCGCCGGCTGTAGGCAGTGGGGAAGGGTTATTTTCTCGCCCATCCGCCATTCCTCGCTTCCTCCCCACACGCAGGCACACTCACACTTGCATTTATGAATCTGGGCTGCCAGGCTGCTAGTGAACAAGTGTCCAAAGCTGGAGAGATTTGGCCTGTAATCCTGCTTTATTTCCACTTTGCTGTAATTTTCTTTTCTGGAATAGGGCTGCAGGGTTTTCTTCTTCCTTCTTCCTTTCTTCTTCTTTTTAAATTTTTTAAAAATTAGTTTTAATTTTCTTAGTGGTCTCTGGCACTGCAACATGCAAAGGCCCATGCTCTCTTCTCCTGGACTAAGTTGAGAGCTTCCACTTGAAAGTTTTTCTTCTCCTCTTTGCATAGAGGTCACTGCTTTCTTAGTTTCTCGCATAACCAAGCAGGATTCCCAATGTTTTCGGCTTTAGGTGTAGGCCCCTTGCTCCACTATATTATCTCCCCTCTCTCTCACACACTTCGAAAAGGAAAACAAAAAAGTCCTTTTCCTGCTTTAAAACTGTAATTACTCTTAAGTTGCATCTGTGAGGAGAGAAAGGCAGCAAAGTTGAAGCCTAAGGAGGATTTTGACTACTGTATCTGAACTTTACAGCCCTGAAGCTTAAGGCAGCATGATTCCACTTCATCAGGTTAAAACATCTGTCAGACTGGCAAATTGTTAAGCCTCCTGCTCCTTCTCGGGGTGTTTGGGGAGGCAGGGAGCAAGTCCCACACTGTCCAGAGCTGCTAAGGGGGCTCCTGCCACTGCCCCAGGAAAACCTACTTGGGTGTTGACAATAACAGGCACACAGAGAAATGCTTCCTTCTGTCACAGTGGAGGAGCAAAGCAGTGCATTTTCGAATTTTATTATTCCTTAGGAAACTCTGGTCGTGTAAAATAAATTAATATAGACAAGCAGATAAGAATTAGTATTTTATTGTGAAAGGAAGATTTGTTGAGCCCATGTCTGTTGTGTTGGGCTCTAGGTCTAAGAATTTATCATTAGCATTATAAACTTTTACATGCTCTGAATCCATTTCAATACAGGAAAATAAAACCCCACTACTTCATTATGACACTCCTGGTGAGTTAATAAATTTAAAAAAATTGTTAAACTAGGTTTTTGTTTTGTTTTGTGAATCTTATCTATGTAGCCATGTCACCCGAGATTAGAACAAGAGATATGCTAAAAAGAAACGCTTGCATATGGTGGGTAGATTAAGGACAAAGAATCTTTTTGTCATGGAAATGGGGGTTTTTTTCCCCCTTTTTGGGGGGGTTTTGTTTTGTTTACTTCATCACATAGAATTTCTCACACTTGGTTTGTTTTGTATTGCCCTCAATGACTACATGATCAAATGAATGGATTTATTTCTGCCGAATGAGAAAGACAGTCTTTCCATCAAAAGGACTACATTGCATCCCAGTGAGGAATTTTAAAGCGTTATTATTGTGGTCTCTGAATAGCACAAAATCGGCTTTCACAGCAGCACTAAAATGCAACAATGTAAAAATACTTTTCAGCCTTAGAAGGCTGTTATCAAAATGTGCTATGTTTCCTTTTATTAAAACATATTTTAATTAATAGAGTGAAACCCTTCATAGTTAACAATTAACAAGCTAAAGTTGGGTTTGCACTTTCATTTGAGAAATGTGAACAAGGTGGAGACAGGCTACAGGAGCAGAGGGCTATCTAGTGCACATTAGTGTAATGTAAATCATTTACACGTTATATTAGCAAGCCTAACGATTGCCATACTTGAAAGCAGTTTTATAGGCCAGATATAATGAGAGCTCCAAACCTCGTGAATTAAAACACTTCTTGTCAAGTCAGTGTTCTTCGTTTCTGTTCACAGCTGTGATCAAGATATTGCTACAGTTCCTGAGTGTATTTTGCAACAGCCCAAAAATAGTTTGCCCAGCGCAAGAATACTTGTCATTTGAAGAAAGCAAACTGTTTAAGCAGTATTATTTCATGTGTGTAGCCTTTTCACTCATTTTGCACCTTGTCTCCAAAGGAGCTAATGCAAGACTAAGCAAATTAAGCTTATTATTTATTTAATGAAATCATGTTTAATATCACCTCAAGATAGATTTTATAAAATGAAGCATTTAAAAATTAATGTCCCATAAATGTAATCCTCACAGTGAAGGGACATTCATAGCAACAGAGAGAAACATGTAAGTTTGGGGTGAAGGATGGAAAACAAACATTAGGCCAGGTTATAAGTTGACAGGTCACAGCAGAACTTTCATGCTAACATTATCACAAAAGTTTTTGAAACTAAACAAATAATTTTATAGCCAGCTTGGGCTACAGCATAGCACAACTTCATTCAAACAGGACATTGTCATGGTGGTGAGAAACTGTTGGAAATCTAAAGATAATTAGTATTTCATCAACTACAGATATACATGCAAAATCGTTTGAAATTATTCATCAAAATGAAATTCTAAAAATATATATTTTTAAATAATTTTGAAAAGAAACATTAACAAACAGCTGCTGATGATATATTTCTTGAACAATTGCAGAAGAGTGTAGAAGAGTGAACAAAAATATGTATTAAAAACCTCACAATTTGAGGTTGCTAAATGAGAAGATCTGCTGGAAATCATTTAAAAACAGCAGCAGCAGGACTCAGATGACTGTCTGTAGAATACAATAATCTCAGTTTCTCAGTAAATGTAATGCATTGTAATAGCTGGAATTACATTTCTAATACACTTGCCTAATTCAACAGATTACAAATGAATCAGAATTGTAGATACAATAAACATGCTTCAACTCCAATTAATTTTAAAATTAAACCATGGACACAGCATTTGTATTTTTTAAGGTAGGGATAATAGATAGTTTTGCTTGTTTGTGGGGGGGGGGGTTGAGTTCTTTTTTATTTTGGTTGAGGTTTGTTTTGGGTTTGGGATTTTCTTTGTTTTTTGGTTTTTTTAGTGCTGAAAAGTGATTCTTAGAGTGTGCAAGTGAGGCTCTGGTAAGAGTGATGACAAATGGTGCTTTGCACTTCTTCATATGAAGTTTCTGGCAAAGACGTATTCAGCCTGAGGTGGAAGGGATACCTTGTAGTGAACTGTGTAAAGAGAGTTTTCTAATATGCCTTTTGTAGTAATTTTTAAAAATATGGGACCTCTTTTTTCTCCCACTCTTCAACACATACAACACAGTCTAAACTGATTGATCTGTTTCATCCTGCTAAAGTGGGATTGGGCTGTGCAGTTTTGGGCAGTTTGGTTGCTGCACTTAGTATTCTTTTGGAGTATGTACACAGATGCACAGGCTCAGCTACAGCAAGATACGATTCAGTCTGTAGCAGCCAGCCTCATGTGAGTGTGGCCCCTCCATCTGCACACAGGGAGGGCTAAAACACATTTTGGGGGGACATTCCTCCGTATGAAATTGAGGTTATTCTCTATTGCTCAGACACTGTTGCATTTCAAACTTCAGAAGTCACAAGCAGCTGTCAGTAAACATAAAACTTACGTGATTTTTGCAAACGTTTTTTCTGAGGCAAGAGCGAGAGAAGCCTTTTTGTTTTGAAAAATAAAGGCCAAATTAGTATCACTATAAATTGTCCCTTTGATTAGAAATGGTAATTGAAACTTTATATAAATACTTCTGCCATTACAGTAGAGACTCCACGTTCAAACTATGTAACATGTGTGTTTGTATAATTTTAAAAATACTCTGCACTGAATTGCGTTAGCCATAGAAAAATATTTGGAATAATAAGGAAACTACTACTTGGCCAATTTGCTGATGTATGTGTAACAATGGAAGTAGACAAAACTGGGTCAGAATTTATCTGGTGATGCTGGTCCTGAAGTCTTACCATCTTCTGAAGCAGACATTAAGGCACTTTTTTCAGAGTGAGAGGGAGGAAATTTTGAAAGGTGTTTGCTTAAATTCTGTGTAATTAAGCTGTTAATATGCATACATTTAGCTGTTGAAAATTACTTTTCTTTGCCTAAGATAGAGGAAAAGCTACAATTAAAAAAACATGTGGCATTAGAAAAGGAGTAAAAATAAACTAAATAATGAAGAGTATTAGTGCCTTCTGAAAAACAGTCTGAGTCCTGGGAAGATTTTCCTGATATCTCTCCTTCAGTTGATTTGTTGTCTGCCAAACATAGACCAGCATATCTGTTGACTATCCAGCAGCCAGGGCATGAGTCAATCACTTTTGCTGATAATAAACCAGGTCAGGCATGACATTAAAATAGTTAAGTACTGACACAGTTTCTGCAATAAAGCATATAAAAATAATTTATTTTATTATATCGTATTTTTAAAATGAGAGTAATTGTCTACATTTTTTTTCCAGGGGAAGCAATAGTAAATCTAGTTCTAACAGTACATTCATTTTGAATTTTACGTATCAATGTCAATCCTGCTTCCTTTGCAGTGTTTAAATTTCCTACTAAATGTGGTGAAGGTTCTCCATTAATTGAAAAAAGGGAATTTAGGCCAAAACATACTTTTACGAGCTGGTTCAGTTATAGTGCTGTTAGACCTAGAGAACATTTCTTCTTATCATGGAAACACCCTTCAAAACCATGAAAGCCAGAAAGATAGGCGTTTGTAAGGGTGATAGAAAACCAAAAGCAAGGCATTTAAAAAATCTGTGTCTTTTGGGCCAAAAGTGAAAATATAGAGGATTAAAGAGAGGGGGCTTTACTATTTCCTTGCAATATTTAGGGCGCAAAAAGCGAGCATACTTGAACTGTATTTACCGTTCTAAATCTTTACAAAAAGCCCCTCTGAAATCCTTATTGCCACTTCCTAACCCTGGCGTGCGCGGTGCGTTCCTCCCCCCAGTACCCCCAGCTTCACCGCTCCCCCCCGCCAAAAAATCTGAAGGCTATCACTGGTTGCAGAAGAAGCACGGGAAACCTTTCCATTCTTTAGAGGCAGGGAGGGAGGCACACGGAATCGCTGGGGCGGGCTGCTGAGCCCTGCGGCCGCCGGGCCGGGCCGGGCGCGGGGCGCAGGTGGGCGCTGCCCGGCCGGGTCGCGCCGCGGGAGCTCCGCCGGGGAGCGCCGGCCAGAAGGTGGGACCGCCGAGCGCCAGAAAGCTTCCCCAGGTCTCCTCTCCCTGAGGGTGGGTAGTTAGAAGTGCTTTGACAAGGCTTGCTGATTTAACCTTTGCCTGCTTTGCCCTGCCAGGGGTGGCCACTAGATGTCAAGCTCATAATACAATTAGTACATCTGTGCAGTTGACCTTGGCAGCACGGCTTACCACTGTTCCGTTAAGTGTTAACACTGAATTTGAGTGTTAACTAGAGATCCCTCGGAGTTTGCTACATGCTGTACAGCTTATCGAATGCCCATCTAGTTCAGCACAAGTGTTTACAGTCCTTAAAGTAGGAAAAATGTTTCCTTTTGTGAAGCCCAGCATCTTGAGCTGCTTAATTAACCCTGCAGGTGCTGCCGTATTTTCATTCCAGATAATTAAAATCGACTCGTCATTCAGTGTTTCAGGAGACCCCTTCTCCTGGTGCCATTTGATAGCTTTCGTTTATGAATTTGTTGATGCACTAATGTCCCCAAAAATGTAAATGATGATAGCTAAAGGATTTGTCTAGATCATTACGGCTTTGCTATCCTTGGCAATACTGCAGTGAAAGACCAAAAAAAGGGTGAAAGACCAAAACGACTGAGCTGAACAACTGGCATTGAACCGCTCCAGTTTTGCTCTTTCAAGCACTCCTTGTGAGTAATTTTACTCAAAGGAGCCCCGAACTCGTAAGTTCAGTTTCGAGATACTTAGAAGACGCAAGATTTGGTCCTCACACCTGTTCCTTGTCTTGCAAGCCTCCAAAACCAAATTTGTCTTCCTTTCTGTGCTTGTTCAGAAGGTGATTGGCTTCATTAATTCATGCAGGGTGTTAAGAGTTGTGTAGTTTAAGACATAGTTAATGATGCAGTTTTCAAGGAAAGCGATGCAGAATGTCTACGGTTTTCCCTCTTTCTTCTAGTTTATTTGTTTTGGTTTGGTTTTTCAATTTTGTTTTTCATATCAGCTGTGTTAGAAGCATTTACCTCGGGTTTCTTTGGGTTTTTTTTTACGATGCCAAATATAACTCGATGCATTCCAAATAAACTTAATTCCTACAGACACACGCATTATTTGTACATAAATTCTGCCCAACCTGAAATTATTGTACCTGTGCCATAACAGCCAACCGAGTAGCTGTTTATATGACTTTGAAAAACATAGCACAGGTCTTATTTAATATGATATCTTGCAGAGATATTACAAACAATTTGTGAAGCTTGCATCTGTTCCACATCTGCGTCCCCAGAGAAAGGCGCCAGTGTTTGATATAGTGAAGTGCTTCGCTGCACAGATTAGAAACTGCAAATGTTTTAACCAGAGTACAGCCAGTGCCTGTGCCACAGGTGGCTGTTACTTAACAAATTCTGAGATTCAGGCTACTGAATAGATCAAACCGAGTGTGCCAGGTCAGCACCGGGTTTTGCATAGCAAGAGTGCCCTCCACTGTTCAAATCCATACTAACAGCTTTTGTGGGCTGAGAAAAAGGACAGAAAATTTTTCTTTTGAGTCTGGAATTTCTTCTACATTGTTAAACACAGTAGGGGTCTCTATTTGTCTCCTCCTGTTTCACAGCTTGGGCTCAGTATGTGATAATTCATCTTTCTTTATGGGATTCAAAGCTATCATAAAGAGTTAAAAAGAATTAATTTGCAAGAAAATAAACGTGTTCTAACAATTTAAGAAAACTTTCTTTAACAGCTCCGTCAATTGTAAGAGATGATAGAGCTAAAGAAAAAGTGGTACTGTTCTTGTCCAACATCAATATGTTGCTACAAGGCTACTGTTTCTAAATTAATAAAATTTTAAAACAAATTTATGGGTTTTTTAAGTATATGTTGTTCCTTCATTAAATCTGTGCTTGGGGAAAAATAAGCATTCTGACGATAGGAGCAGAAATTAATTGTCCTGTATCAGTGCACTAGGCTCAGAGTTTTATTTTTAATAATGCTTGTTTAAATATATAAAATGCTGTGAGCTGCACTTTGAAATGATTATTGGATTTGCATGTGAGGGCATTTTATACATCTGTCTTCATAGTTAGCAGACATTTTAGCTTTAGTTGGTGCTAACACACGCATTTTTTTCTGAAACTTCTTCACAGTTGCTACACTGCTTCTCACTGGATTTTTATCTTCCTGAAAGAAATTACTACATTTAGAAAATATTAACTATCAATTATAGAGCCTTGAATGTAGAAAAAATAGTATTCATACCACACTTTCATGCCTTCATTTGTATTATTGTGTACAGTCTAAAAAGAAGCTTCAGAAAATATTTTATTTCCCACATTTGTTGGATTCCTTTACAAAGCAGTTTTGTTTGAATGCTTCAGGAAGGTATCAGCAACTTAAAATACGTGCAAGCCTAAGGAAATGTTGGTTCTTTTACTTGATTTTACCCAAGTGTCCTATGAATTACACATAATTTGAGGGTTCCATGACAGAGAGTAACAGGAAAACAAAATACTGAATAATCACAGATAATTTTATTGTAACAATCCCTATTTAATATAATTGAAAAGGCTCTTTTCAGGTAGTTTACTTGTGTGGAACTAGGACTGATTTAAGATGGGACAAAATGAAAAGATTCTGAAGCAAAAATTAAAAACAGTATCTGGCTGGGGCTTTTTCCAGACTGGAAGCAGTTAGTCCTAAGAAAGGGGTCATTGAATAAGCAGCATACATTTTAAGAATTAACCTGACTAGCATGCGATGCTTAACTTCATTCTGTTTCACAAAAGTAGATAGCACCATTTTTGAAGCACCCATTCATTACATTTTCCTTTCACGTCATGCAAGAAGGTCTCCTCTGTCTCACAGAGGAGAAAGATCTATGCCGGCAGTAAAAAATCAGAACAAGTAAAGCCAGGTTTACAGATCCTGTGTGTGTAATCAGAAGGGACAATTTTTTCTCAACTCTGCACACTTGCCAATGGTGACTAATGAACCCACTGCACCCTTTGAGCTGTGTCCCTTCCCCCTGGGCACTGAGGAAGCAGGCCAACCCCATCCTCCTTGCTCCTGCCTGACAAGTGTTTGGTGGGTACACTTAGGGGCACAGAACAAAACCCTTGTACCCCCATCGCTGAGTCACCAGAGCACCTGAATGGCTTCAGGTATCACCACCCCAAAGTGCCTTTCTCAAAATGCCTTCGTTTGAATTTCTGTGGGCTAATTTTAGGGCCAGACCTCGGTGGTGCAAAGTGCCAGCCCTGCTGGAGCGGCCGTGGCTCCGCAGGCTGGTACCTGCTCAGGAGCTCACCCCGGGTACCATCTGAGAGATGCTGCCTCAGATTTTTCACCTGTTTTCATCAGGGAAGCTTGATGTGCTGCAATTCATCTTGCATCCCATAGCAGCTTCAGATTAGTCTGTTAGCTGTTAGACTGCTAATGGGAAAAAGAAAATAACTGAGAGGTTATTAGTGGCTGAGATCCCGACTGCTTGACAAAACTCCATTCAACACCTTTTGTGTAACTAAGAACTGCAAAATTCAACTCATGTCCATAAGATTAAGCAAGTGCTCATTTAATTCTGCCAAAGTCCTTGAAAATTTTTACTGTATCACATCCTCACTGTAATAACAAAAATTATTGTTTCTCTTCAGGAAAATTTAAAGAAAAAAGATTAAATTCTTCACTACCTAATGGATTCAATCACTTTGTAATACATCAGAAAAAGGAAACAAGTTATAAAGCGTAAATAAATACAGAAAAACTATGTTTTTCTGCAACAGACATATTCTCTGATTAAAAAACCAAAATTAATTTGTAGCTTAATATTTTAGCATTTAACATTTTAAATATTCTGAATTAATGATTAAATTTTGGTATAGATTTCTGTCATTCATAAAGTGACTGAGTTTTAACAAAGAATCAAAAACGGTCTTTCATGTAGAATGCTTTTAAGCTTTACTCCCTGTTGAATTCAGTGAGGACTTACACTTCAAAAGCAACAAAAAATACAGTGCCTTAGTGCTTTCATATCAGTAAGTACTACTGAAAGGAGTGTTAGAAATTGTATTTGTGAAATTCAGAGACAATGTCCATTTGTCCAGTACAGGTATATATTGCAAAATATTTATCGGTTGTTATTTTTAATTTTTCTTGTTTTACCCTTGGAAGTGCTTGTTTGCATTCAGCACTGTTTCAGATGTTAGTAAAGGCTACTCATTCGAGTAGAACTTGTTGGATTGAGACCACAGGCTGTCATTCTGTGAAGCATCTTAGTAGCCTCAGCGTGCTATGCAGGAAAGTACCATCACCCGTGGCAAAGCAGCATTTACTTTCATGCCATTTGTGTCACCTGCTTGCCTGCCTGTCCAAGGAAGTGAAGCTTTGAGAGAGATTTGTTTAATTTTTTTTTTTTTTAAGCCCGAATAATTTATCCTAAATGGAAAGTACTGTGGTGAGATTATTAGTATGTCGAGTACAGCTAAGCTGGGGGGAAGAAAACCCCCATCAACTCTTTGGCACTATTTGAAATATTTTTCTAAAGGAGTCCTTGACTATTTCAAGTAAGATAGATGATGAGGTGAATGAACTTGGATTGGTCATTTGAAAACTATTCTCACTATTTTTAAGGTATGGGAGTTGAAGGAAAGAGAAATGCAAAACAGAGCTGAGGTCCCCACCTAGTACAGGCAGGAGCCTGGTCCCCCTGAGACGGCACAAAACTAGCCACTTACTTCATTGAGAGCAGAGCTGAGCACTGATTATCCAAGAAATAACTATACTTCTGCATTCCTCATGTACTTTTTCACAAATTATATTTCAAATGCAAGCTGCCGTTTCTTTGAGAACAAGTACAGTAGCCTGCTTATTATTTTGAGACGAAGAACAGGTCCACATCAATACCTCCTGGCAGTGGGCACCGGTTG
>VZSR01003809.1:10555755-10601144 GCA_013398615.1 Brachypodius melanocephalos
GCCGATTCTGTGCCAAGGTCTTCGGAAGTGACAGTGCTTTACAAATTCACCTCCGCTCACACACAGGCGAAAGACCTTTTAAGTGTAACATATGTGGAAACCGCTTTTCCACAAAGGGCAACCTGAAAGTTCATTTTCAGAGGCATAAAGAGAAATACCCTCATATTCAGATGAACCCTTATCCCGTTCCAGAATACCTCGATAATGTGCCCACCTGCTCTGGAATCCCGTATGGGATGTCACTGCCCCCCGAAAAACCGGTCACAACGTGGTTAGACAGTAAGCCTGTTTTACCAACAGTCCCGACTTCCATCGGGCTCCAGCTGCCTCCCACTATAGCTGGTGTGAACAGTTACGGAGACTCTCCAAGTATCACTCCTATGAGCAGGTCACCCCAGAGGCCTTCTCCTGCCTCCAGTGAATGCACTTCTCTATCCCCGAGCCTCAACACTTCTGAGTCGGGTGTTCCGGCATCTGCTGAATCCCCGCAACCCGTTCAGAGTGGCTCATCTCTGACCAAGGCAGAACCTGTCACTCTGCCTCCCACGAGCACACGGCTCGGGGACCTTTCTGCAGGTGGGCAAGTTTCTGCAGCTTCCACGTCTTCAATTCCTACGGTGGTTACAGACAGCAGTGTTGCAACAAGCCTCCCAAACCCTGTGCTTCCAGCAGTGTCTGACCAGTTTAAGGCAAAGTTTCCATTTGGTGGTCTCCTAGACTCTATGCAAACATCAGAAACCTCAAAACTACAACAGCTAGTGGAGAACATTGATAAGAAGATGACAGATCCAAATCAATGCGTCATTTGTCACCGCGTGCTTAGTTGTCAGAGCGCTCTCAAGATGCATTACAGAACACATACGGGAGAAAGACCATTTAAATGCAAAATTTGTGGACGTGCCTTTACTACAAAAGGCAATCTAAAAACACATTTTGGAGTTCATCGAGCAAAGCCACCACTTAGAGTACAGCACTCGTGTCCCATTTGTCAGAAGAAATTTACAAACGCGGTTGTTCTTCAGCAGCACATTCGTATGCATATGGGTGGGCAAATTCCAAACACGCCACTACCAGAGGGCTTCCAGGATGCCATGGACTCAGAGCTTTCCTATGATGAAAAGAATGTTGACACCCTGAGCAACTTCGATGATGACATTGATGAAAATTCTATGGAAGAGGACCCTGAACTAAAGGACACGGCAAGTGATACATCCAAACCCCTTATCTCTTACTCTGGGTCATGTCCTTCTTCACCACCTTCTGTGATCTCCAGTATTGCTGCTTTGGAGAATCAAATGAAAATGATTGATTCTGTCATGAACTGTCAGCAGCTGACCAGTTTAAAATCCATAGAAAATGGATCAGGGGAAAGTGACCATTTGAGCAATGACTCTTCATCAGCTGTTGGTGATCTTGAAAGCCAGAGTGCAGGCAGCCCTGCAATGTCGGAGTCTTCTTCCTCCATGCAAGCTTTGTCTCCTGTGAATAGCAATAGCGAAAGTTTCAGATCAAAGTCCCCCGGTCTCAGTAACCAGGAAGAGCCACAAGAAATACAATTAAAGACAGAGAAACCAGACAGTCCGCCACCCACAACTGAAAATGGAGGCGCATTAGATCTGACATCCACCAACCCGGGAAGACCACTCATCAAAGAGGAGGCTCCTTTTAGTCTGCTGTTCCTGAACAGAGAACGTGGTAAGTTTAAAAGTACTGTTTGTAATATCTGTGGCAAGCCTTTTGCTTGTAAGAGTGCATTGGAAATTCACTACCGCAGCCATACTAAAGAACGTCCATTTGTTTGTACAGTCTGCAGTCGTGGGTGTTCCACTATGGGTAATTTAAAACAGCACTTACTGACGCACAAATTAAAAGAGCTGCCTTCTCAGTTATTTGAACCCAACTTTACTCTAGGTCCCAGCCAAAGTACTCCTAGCCTGGTCACCAGTACAGCACCTACCATGATCAAAATGGAAGTGAATGGTCACAGCAAGCCGATCTCTTTGGGTGAGGTTCCCTCGCTTCCAGCTGGAATCCAGGTTCCTGCTGCACCACAGACAGTGATGAGTCCGGGGATCACCCCTATGCTGGCACCCCCCCCTCGCCGGACTCCCAAGCAGCACAACTGTCAGTCGTGCGGGAAGACCTTCTCCTCAGCAAGTGCACTGCAGATACACGAGCGCACCCATACCGGTGAAAAACCGTTTGGTTGCACAATCTGTGGTAGAGCTTTTACCACAAAGGGGAATCTTAAGGTAAGAGGCCACATAAAACTGTAAAGGCTTGGGGAGGGGGGGTTTAAAGAGCACTGCTCTTGAACTCAGCAGGTTTTAGTGCTAAGTGTTTGTCCCAAAGACAGGTGAGAAGGGAGCTTCAAGGAAACGGTTGCTGTACGGTGGCGGTGATTATGCTTCCACTGTGTGGAAGATAAGGACTGGAAAGTGGCTGTGCAATGATGAAAACTTTAAAACTCCTTCCAGGTGGACATGCAGGCATGTTGTAGTTCTGAAAGATGTGATGGCACACCCAATCAGCTGATGGACATGTTCTGAGAGTTCTTATGGACCATCAATGCAAAATAACCTTGCTATAAACCAGAAACACAAAGCTTGCTCAGCTCCTTGCGTGTGTCCCCAATTTCTATTTTCTATTCCACCTTGCAGCTTTAGAGTAGAAAGCTGTTTCTCACAGATTTACAATGGGTTACTGCAGGACTGATGGCTTCTCTTCCTGCCGTTTGGTTAACCATCAGGACTCAGCCTGGGGAAGACATTTTAAATGTCCTTTTTAAAAATACTAAATTTAGCAAATTAATCAGTGCTTCTAACATGAGCTAAAACATAAAACCAGACAGGATTTTAAAAGGAAAAGGGAAAATCCACCCATCTCCTAGTACGAGTAATGCTCTTGATAATCTTCAGCATGTGAGGACTTCCAGCTTGCATGTGAAATTGTCTAACCCAACAGAGTATGTACCCTTTAGTCTTGCAGCGCTGTTTGTTTTCACCGAGAAGAAGCAAATGCACATTGAAAAACTACTATGGAACTGGGTTTTCTTTGTGTGGGCTGAGTGGACCTTAGAACTGTGTCTTTACTGGAATTGTTTTTTTCCCAATGTGAATTAAAAGGCTTAAAAAAAAAAAAAAAAAAAGCAAGCACTATTGTAAGTAACAGCATTTCAGGCTTGAGACCTCACCAGAGTATGCTAACTTGGGGGTGCTTCTTGTCCCTGTTCACTCTGCAGGTTCACATGGGGACTCACATGTGGAATAACGCCCCTGCACGCCGTGGCCGACGCCTCTCCGTGGAAAACCCCATGGCTTTGCTCGGTGGCGATGCTCTCAAGTTCTCCGAGATGTTCCAGAAGGATTTGGCAGCTCGGGCCATGAATGTTGACCCCAATTTTTGGAACCAATATGCTGCAGCTATCACTAACGGACTTGCTATGAAGAACAATGAGATTTCTGTCATACAGAACGGAGGCATTCCTCAGCTCCCAGTAAGTCTAGGCGGAGGCGCCATCCCGCCTCTAAGTAACCTTACCGGTGGCATGGACAAAGCTCGCACGGGCAGCAGCCCTCCCATTGTCAGTCTGGACAAAGCAAGTTCTGAAACGGGAGCCAGTCGTCCATTCACCAGATTTATTGAGGATAATAAAGAGATTGGCATAAATTAAAAGCATTCATTCTGAATAACTGTTGGACCTCTACTCGACACAACACTTGTCCTGTTCCATGTACAGCTTTTGAAGCTAAGCATTAGTTTCCTGACCTAAATGCATAGGTTCCCTTTAAAGTTTTATCCATAGCAGAAATACCTAACTTTGTGGCTGCTGAAAAGTTGTCTTGCAAGATCTGCATGGTACTTTTTTCAACAGTGAGTTTGACTGTTACTGAGAACTTTGAAACCTTTTAATTTAACAGAAAACAAACAAACAAACCAGTCATGGAATAACTTCATTAGAAACAGAAAGAGGCTAGTCTACATTCACTTTGCTTCTTACAAAACTTACTATCACCTGAGAAAGGGGGGCTTCATTAAGGCATTCTGTCACACTTATTTGCTGTTTTTGTTCAAATTAGTTAGCAACCTGGACTATGTTTTTAGGAATCTTAATCTTAAATAAGTGATTTAGTACCCCAATGCTGTGTATTATTACAGTATCCTTGTCTGTAGTATTTATAATGTTAAGATTATGCGGGTAACAGACAATATACTAGCCCCAAACTTAAATGAAGCTTTTGTACTGCAAAATACATCTGGCTATGTGATTTTTCTTTTTTTTTTTTCCTTTTTTTTTTTTTTTTTTTTTTTTTTAAAAGCAAGTTTTGTTTTACTATGAATAGGTGGTTTCTTTCAATGCAGGCAAAATTGTGAAGTTTTATTGGGAAAGATAGCATGCTTTTCATGTGCAAGTACCTGTCAGTAACAAACCTTTTTTTTATTTAAATATTTGTAGCTGCTATGTGGACAGTTGTTCTATTAAATGAAAAAAAAATGTAGTGTGGATTTTAGCTCAATGATTGGAAAACAAGTTACAGACAAACCTTAGGACCATAAATTATTCACAACATTATAAACAGTTGTGAGTAAATACTCCGTGTTATCAAAGCTGTACAATAAAAAGGTAATGTTTGTATAATGTGGTTGCAAACTCTTAATTTATACTATTGCACTTTTAGTATTTTGTATTAGGGAGGTTTGTCTATAATTTGAAACTGAACAAAGATGTAAACTATTTTATAAATAGTACTTTGACTTAAGGAATAAGGAGGAGGACCCTGTCACAGTTTCTTGTTTTGTTTTAAGCTCAAACAATGAGAGATCTCTATCAACTAAGCAGAAAATTGCAGAGAACTGTCAGATCCTTAGGAAATGTGGGGACTGCTGTTTCTTAAATGGAAAAGATTTGTTTAACTTTTCTATGATGCCCACATAAAAGTGCGACCACCTCTGACAGAATTCTGATACATTTATCTTAGGAGTGTGATATTACTATAAGTCTAGGATAGAGGAAGAAGAAAATTATGTAGATTTAATTTTCCTGTAATCTGTTCTGTCTCTTTCACACATAACCATGAGAAAGATGCTGACTGCCTAATAATAGTGGGGACATAAAAAGAACTTTTGGGCCGCATGAGCAGTAGTAACACACAAATGCTCTGTATTTATTTCCAACTGTCTGATTATCTTTTCAGATTGCTCCAAAGCACAATGTACTCTGATTAATCAAATATAATTTTACATTGATTGCATTGTTGGAATTACCCTGAGTAAACAAAAGGAATGGTTCCACTCATAAGTTAAGCGGGGGATGCTGAGGAGACTGGGGCTTAATCAAAACTTGAACAGTAAATGTTTTGTGTACTACCTCATTTTTGTGCATTACAAGCATGGTGGAGTTGACACTCTGAACTTCCGTCCAGCAGAATTGCTTGAGGGACATTGTGGGTAGCTGGGTAACAGCGCAAGGAGTTTTATGCCCCTGAAGAACAAATCAGACAGTGAGGTCTTCTCAGTTGAGAGTGAAAAATAGGACAATCTTTCTTATAAAACAGAAACCATTACTGTAAGAGGATGGACTATTTCTGCCATCATGTAATGGAGTGAAAAGAGGTTCAAAGACTTATTAGCTGTTTATTTCTATTTGAAATGAACAATGAACTCTACAGCTCCATTTTCTACAATGATGAGATAGAGATATATAGATATAAACATATATCTATATCTGAGCAAAATTATATATCTGTAACACCTCTACAATATAACTACTTTTTTGCCACAGTGTGTGTGTGGTTAGGGGTGTTTCCAAGCATTAAAGAAAAAGAAAACTGAGGTGGCTTAATGTTGCTGTGTTTCAGCAATTGAATGTTTTTATTTATCTGTGTAATTTTTGGTGTGACTTTTTTTTTGTTAGTATTTGGTACCATGTAGTGTTATCTCTATTCCCTAAAGAATGTGTATAACTTAAAAAAAAAAAAAAAGAAAAAAAAAGAAGGAAAAATAGAGAAGAAAAAATGAAAAAGGAAAAAGAGAAAAAATATGTAAAGTGTTGTAAATAAGATGGTTGACGATGGTACAGTAAGACTGACCCCATTTTGTATTCAGGGTTAGGCCATTCCTCTCTGCATGGTGAAGAGAGACACTATTTTTATACTGTGATACCATGTAGGGCTAGGAGCCTCCCTGAAACAGCTGGGAATTGTTACCTAGATCCAATATTTTTTATTATTAAATCTTGTTGGCTTGACACATCTACTGATTGAAATGGATGTCTTAGTCTAGGTTACTATTTTTGTCATATGGAATTGAATAAAATGCAGGATGTAATATTATTTCTGAATTGCGTTCCTTGATTACTCTAATAACAGAACAAGATATGAGACTAAGGTCACTTGTGGTAGATTGGTGTCAATGACTTCTAATTGTTGCATCTGAAAATCAGAGGAAGGTCGACACCATATATTCAAATGTTTTTCTAATTTATATTAACAGTGCAAAAGGATAGAATTATTAAAATCCCTTTTCCAATGAAAATCAATTTTAAGAGCATTTATCCCAAGGTAGTAGAACAAAAAAAGATACACAAAAAAAATTTTTGTAGGGGGGGAAAATAGACTTTGGAATGACTAGTGTTTCAAATTGACTGCTTTCTGAACATTTATCCTGTACTGTCTAATGAAAAAGCCTCCTTTTCAGGTTGTTTAAACATCTGCCTAATATTCACAATACACTGCATGATAAAATTTGTGAACAAATTTATCAGGAGCAGTTCAAATTCTAAAATACAAAAAGGAAAAAAAATTGACAACTCGCATCCATTCATTCCAAATGACATAACCTATACGTTTAAACCCGTGGTTTTGTTTTGTCTTTTTTTCCAATAACCTCAATTATCAAAGCATGTCTAACTTTAACCAAATTATTTTTTTCATGTTGATTTAAATGAAAGTACTTACATTCTTAAGGTTAGGCATGTGGTCAAATATCTCCTGCAAAAAAGCTGTATGTTTGAGTAAACTCCAAGCTGTTATATTCCGATGGTGAATGCCTGCTGCATTTAAAACAGTCGAAAGATAAATAAAAGAGAAAAATCTGTATTAATCATTTTTCAGTGGCCTTGTTATGCAGATACTGTGTTTTATAAGACAAACCCAAAGAAGGTATGAGTTTCCTCAGGTGACTCAACAACAATGATAGATTTGTGCTTTTCTTCCTCCATGCACGTCCCTGAGTCTTGCTGAGAGAAAACATGATATGCAAATGAGAAGAAAAGCAAAGGAGAGCTGATAGCTATGGTTCTGTTCAAAACACAAGAGGAAAATTACCTGCTTTCCCCTCCTCACCCCCCAAAAAAGGATGAAAGCAGAATGGTATCTATTTTTAAATATGTATGGGTTATTTTTTTTTATCATATGAAGACATTAAAAAATAAAATATGCTACACAGATGAAAATGGTCGAAGTCTGTTGAATTACAGATGTTTAAGAATATATTCATGTAGGAACTCTATATATTATCAGAAAAATTGCCAGTTATGATTTTTAAAGGGGAGTGTTCCAGCAAGGCTTTCAAACTTTTCACTTCCATTTTCCCCATGAGTTATTAGAAAGAGAGCATTTATTAAAGGATTGAAATAACTTAATTAATTGTTTGAAATAACTTAATTTTTACCCATTTTTTTCCATTTGGTGTATATATTAGCCCTCAATATATTGTCTGTTCCTTTACCTGTTTTGTTCTTTCTCTTTCAACAAATACTTGGTTTTGTTAAAGCTGCACTTGTACTGTACTTGTGTTGCCTTTAATTTACTTCTCTGCATGTATTCTGTCGTTTGGAAGATACTGTGGTTTATTTTTTTCCTTTTTCTCTAATTCTGCAGAGGTCAAAAGAGCTGCCTGTTTTTTACGTCTATGTGTAACACTAGCATAATGAGTGATGAAGTCTTCAGTGATGAGATCAGGTATGTGCATAGCTCACAGGATTTGCTGACAAACATGCCATTCACACTCCTGCCTTCAGATGAAGGCATGAAGCTCGTTAGTGTTGCTGGTAGAGGGCAGCCGCAGATGGACAGGCGGATGGAAGTCCCGATCCTAACTTCTCTCCGCCTGCTCTAACGCCACTGAAGCTCTACGGCCTTTAATGGAGATACTCCAGGTTTACTCTGGTGCAAGAGGGACTGCTTCCAGGTTCAGATGTCTTGCTTTTCCTTAAGCATTTTCAAAACAATGGCTAGCTATACAGTGTTTTAAAGGATGTCTAAGCAAAAGCATTCTGGACTTTATTTTTAAAAAGAGGGAAAAGAGAATACATATATTTTAGTACATTTCACAGGATTATCCCGGTTTTAAAGGAGATCCTGAAAGCTGAATCTAAAAAAAAATACGGCTGTGCCCCTTAATATATAATTTGATGTCATCATACGACTATTCAGAGTATTTACATAAGTGAGTAAGAGAACCTGTAATTTTTATGCATAAAAGTAAAAGAATGGGAGACTTTTGCTACAGCTCTGCTACACAAGGTATGTGCTCACAGGGAAATGCTTTCCCTTTGCAGATATGAAAGGTATCAGCAGATTTATGGAAAGAAAAATACATGTTTGTGCATGCCACAGGACCAATGTATAGTACCTTATTTTTTCAAAGGGAGAATGTCTCGATCAATTGACAAAGAGACAAATATGAAAGACAACAGCTTTGGGCTGTGCCACTGACATTTTTAAGGATGTGGGCACCTTCTTTATTAAACTAATATTTTGCTTAAGAACAATATTCTTCTGGGGTCTCTGGGAATCAGGAAATCAGGCCTCTGGGAGCCCCCTTGCAGCATCAGCTAGCACCTTGTAGTGTTGAGATGAGATTCCCCATCAGTAAGACGGGGTAACACTTTTGTACCTACCTCACAGGGGTGTTGTGAGGAATAGTTTTACGTTTGTACAGTGTTTCAAAGATGGAAAATGCTTGGTATTATCACTGATTTTAGAGACTTTGCAGTACATGTACTATTATTTATTATTTGTACTCCAGTAGTACCTACGAGCTCCAGTCAGGACTGAGAGGCCTTATCCTAAATGTACACTCACCTAGTTGGAACTGATATAAAATTTTACTCGGTAACATTTTTCAATGGAGATATTTCATTATCAAATGCCTATTTGATTACTATAGGGTTTAATTCAATTATTTAGGTGTTCAAATTGATGATCAGTTTTAGGCTACGGCAGATAATTATCTGGTATCACATTTTGTTTTGACCTTGTATTGATTTTCAGAAAAAGTGCACCAATTTTCTATGGATACTCTACAATCAAATCTTGCCATCAGTGGAATTCTACTGTACTTTTTGCTATTAAAGCTAAACATTAAAATACATGTGTGTGTATACATTATTATACACCAATATATAATATATATACATATAAACATGTATGTTTTAAATTTCTTTAGCTGCTTAGATTCATTTCACATTGTGTGTGGCATATTTTGCTTAAGCATTGCCTGTTTCAGATGCATCTTAAAGATCATTAAATGGTATTGGCTCTCAGTAAAGATATAAAAACTGGAAAACATGACAACAATAGACATATTGTTGCTATCATATTTATGAAGGCTTGTAAGGAAAGTGTCTAAGTCTCAAATGTATTTAAAAACCTCCAGTAAGTCATAGAAGTCTTTACTTAGATTATGTTGAAATAAACTACTATATCAGAATGAGATTCGCTGTATATAAGTATGTTAAAATGAATAAATAATTCCAAAGGTAATGCTTGCTATCATTTGGATGTTGAACAGAAAGTAATTTGTTTTCCAGACTGGCAGACTATAGTTAATATTTTTTTACAGGTATCTGATTTACAATACTGTGTTAAGCAGCCCCTTTAGCATCTGGACATGTGCTAAATATATTGGCTCAATTAATTCTATTGATAGTCTTGGTTTTTTTATTTGATTGCAAGGAAAGTTTTTTTGTTTAGTTTTGATTAATTGTCATCAGTGATGTTAGTCTCACTGATTTCACTCAGGCACATCATGGAGTAAAAGTATGGGCAGCAGTGGGTGAATCTAGGCTAAAGAACGTCTCTTTCTTTTCCTTCTGGGTATTCCTGACATGTCTCCAACACCCCATTCCATGCTGGTTACCAGCCAACATATCATAGGTTGTCATCTTTCCTTGTGTGTTTATCCGCACTCATGACTCAGCCAATTTTGTTGAACACTTGGAACTTGTTCTGCTGCAATGCACAGTTCATATGGGACGTATAGACACACTCCATAAGTATCCTATCTAAGACAGGCTGCTGGTGGAGTAAGTTAACACCTCTGCTGGAAGTAGTATGTCATTACCGATTGTGTGTGGTGAATAAAACAGGCACATTAAAGGATGTGGTCATCAGGAGGTTTCTATCACTTTATACTCTCAATAATGTTCTTGCTATAGGAAGATTGGTTTGGGGTTTGCCTTTTTAAACAATTGTTGTAAGAGCAGTTATGAACAGCTATCTTAAAAAGGGGGATATACATTTTCAGGTAGGAGTCTTGCAGGCAGAAAGTGATTGGGATCTGCCTTTTTTCTGCCCGTTTTCTATTAAAAGACTCTTCCCAACATAGTCTTCTAGATAACATCACAGTTAAAATTTAGTCCTTCACCTAGTTTTCAGTCTGCCATTGTCCCTTTCCATACAGGCTTACTAAAACCAAAGGGCTTTATACTAAGACATTAGCTAATGCATCTAATGGGTAGCAGAATCCATCTCCCTGTGCACTTTTGAAATTTTCTTAAAAGAAAATTCAGCTAAATCTTCAAACAGCTTCTTATGTATCTTCTGTCATCGAAAGAGGTATCTATTCCAGTATTTGGCAACAGTCTGGGACACTGTAGTATTTTCCCTTACACTGGGTAGCCCACTTCTCCACAATTTGCCTTAGGTAAAGTAATTACACATGCCAACCAGTATTACTCATTAAATGGATTTTTTTTCAATGTGTTATCGTGCAACTTTTTACAATAAATGAAATTCCAGCCTCACAGAAGGTAGATTAAATGAGCCTGGTAGTCTTTGCAGCCTACGTATTTCCTCTTCTCCAGGCCCTACTATCTTCATGAGTAGTGTGCCAGTGTTTCTTCTGTGATAATGTGTCTTCTGATTCTTTTCAGAAAATTGGGCTCCTATGTTAATTTCTTTGGTTTCATTGTCTTTCTGTACGTGGCCGTGTTCTCCACATGTTTTCTTTTAAGGTAGTGTTAGATTTACCCAGTGCACACATCTGTCCTTGTATTATGTTGAGATTAATTTCTTTTTTGATTTTGGGGCCAGGCCATATTGTCCCTACTCAGATCTCCACCTGATTCCAATTAATTTCTTTTGCTGGGACTATGAGTAGAAGATACTGTACAATGAAGCAAAATTCAGCATCCTGAAACTTTAAAGAATTTTAAAATGTTAGTCCAGCTGGGATTACTGCATGTTCACATGTTGAACACTCGAGTTTATTAACTTCAGCTCTTGGGCCTGTTATACATACAACTATTTCCAGTCTTAGTTCCTTTATGTCTGGAAACTCTTTCAGACTGCCCTTGGTTTTCCATACATCTTAAAAATAGCAGTATATTACTTTTCCCAAAAACCTGTATCAAAACCCCCTTCATTTAGTGGCTAATGTTTTCTATGCAACAAGCAAATTGTAACAAGGAGTAATCAAATTTTGTTATTATTTCAATGGAACAACTCACATATAATGCTGAGATGGAAGTAAAGCTCAGATGAGTACAAGTAGCCTTTCCTTCACAAGTATCTTTATAAGTAACTTTACCTCTACATCCCTACTGCTAAATTGGAGAAAAAGAAAGAGATTGCAGACCATATGATAAGCAACCAACACGGAGATCATGGCAATAGTAGTGTTAATCACAGTACCAGAATTAAAAACAATAGAAAACATAAGAATTTAATATACTAGATTTTAAAAATATACCATCATAAGGAAACAGAAGCATATCTCTATGCAACTAACAATCATGAGCTTTATTGTATTGCAAGGATTGACTTATCTGAAGTCAAGAGCATCTGAGGGAAGCCAAGCAGTGTGCCCTTGGATTCAGCTTCCTGTTAGACTCAGGAAACACTTACTCAAGTTCAGTTGTTAAGGCTGGGGAGCTCCTGATACCAGAAATATCATCTAGTCAATGTTAGTGTGTATGAATGTCGAAAGTAGATTTTCAGCTTACCCCTACTCCACAGTCTTAGAAAAAAATGGGATATTTTATTACTTCTAAAGCTTACCATAAGGCTCCAAAAGAGGAATGAAAATGACGCTTAGCACATTCTGGTAAGTGCAGCTGTAAAAGGACTCCTCTCTTTTACCGGGCACAGATACTCTAATTTCCACAGGATCACTCCTGATGTACACTGGTATGGGCAAAATCAAAAAGCTGTAGTGACTGTATCGTCCCTTTTTCATCAGAGCAAGACACCTGTCTCTTTTCTTAAACCATAAATTTTTCAGTGCACTTTTTGTGGTATAAATCACAGTACATACTGGAACAAGCATGGAATAATCATAGAATATCTATACTTCAGTATGTCTCAGACCTGTTCCAATTCTAGAGGCCAGCTGTCCCAGCAGAAGCTGCATCCATATAATTTCAAACTCTTTCACTCTCTTGGAAGAGGACGGCTACATCCAAAGGGAATATTGAGATTGGCCCTTTGACCCCCCAGATCCCACCTGGATATTAAATGGGAGGGTGTCTCAGCCTCTGTCAAAACTTCCCATAAATCTTTTGCAGCATAATAAGGCAATTCATGACTGCCTGCCCTGGTCCTGGTCAGCTCAAGGAGACCATTAAAGCCTATGAGGACAAACGTTTATTTCCTGAGGAGCAAAATGCGCTTTTAGGTGGAGTCATTTTCTATCCTGCTTTTATGTAGCTGTGCTTTTCGAGTAACTGGAATGGACTCTATCAGACCACTCTGTTCAGCATCTTTCTCTCTTGCCATTAGGAATTTGACTCATCGTGTGTGATTTCATAGTTCACATCTCACGCTCCTAGGAAGCTGGGCTTCTTCCACCAGCTCTTACGTGCATAAAGTGAAATCACTCCTTGTAGGTTTTCTGTGGGGGTTCTCTGGATTCAGTGAAGCTGCCAGAACATCTTTTAACACCTGTTTATTCATCATTTTATCTAGTTATGTTATCTAACACACTCTTATTCCAGCATAAGAATGTTATTCATGGTTATTCAGGAATAATATTTCCTGAATACTTGTGTAGACAGAGTAGTCCCTTAAGTAATGAGTTCAATTAGGCTAAGATACACTATGCAGCAATTCAATAACAAAAGTCCTGGGAGGTAGAGGGAGAAGAGGCTTGCCAATTGCTTACACACAGTATGTTGGATGACAACTAAAGACTCCGTGCTGTGGCATATTTGGCACATGCTGGCCTTCACTTATGCCTAGCAACTCCCAAGGTTTGAGCAGTTCCTTACTAAGGTTTTAATCAAGGAAAAAAAGTAGCATGGTGTGCAAATTAGTAAGACAACAGGCTCCATTTGAAATCTCTTTGGGGATGTTCATTCTTACAGAATGCCAGCATCCAAGAAAATCAATTTATCTTCCATTTTTGCTTAAAAAATGTCAATAGACAGTTTAATTTAGCAATTCACTACCCTGAGCATAAGGTATTTGATTCAGAACTTTAAAAAAACACTCTCTAAACTTGAAATGCATAAAATTTGACAGATTTGAATTAGGACTTACAATGGATTCAGCATTTGGTCTGCATTTCTCATTTACATTGTTAAAACATTTAAATATTTATTCTGAGAAGATCAGTTAGCCGCACTTTAAATGGGCTAAACATTCTATCATGTTCTTGAAATAATATACCTCCACTATATACGCTTACAGAGAATAATACAGAGATTATAGAGAATTTATTATAGAGAATATATAATTCTATATAATATAATGTATTATAGAGAATAATACATTGGAAAAATGCCTAGAAATCTTCTTTGCCTCTGGTTGTAGTCCAGTAAGATTACTCTTCTCAGTTTCCATTTCAAGTTCCTTTTGAGGAGTCTGCCCTGTAAATGTTGCTCATTTTTAGAGAAAATTCCTGCAAGATTTAAAACCTACTTCAATTCATTATAAAGACTATTCAAATGAAAACAAAACCCAGAACCTAGCAACACTACACGAAAATAATATGGAATAGAAGGATTCTATGCCAATACCTTTGAGTCATCTGCTGTTCAAGCTCCTGGTTTTGTGATAGCAGTGGGATTCTGGCTGCCAGAGCATTAAGCATTCTTCTGCAGTTTCTGAGGGGGTGACTGCCAGTCAAACCTCTTGACTGCTGCTGAGGTTAAGTCTTCAGAGGTTTGAGATACTGATAGAGATTTCTTAGCATTGATTTTTATGGAGAATGTTAAAATGTAAAGTTTCACTCAAATGCTTCAAATGAATTACCTTATAGTTGTCTTGAGCCACAGAAGCAAAGGCAAATTTCGGGTAAATAAATAAGGGCTAAAAGCAGATTTCAGCTGCTGAAATCATGCCACAGCTTTAGAATGTGTGCTGATATGCCATTCATGGTCAACAAAGGTTAGAACTTGCCCACTGGGTTAGGATCCTTGAGCCATACCATACCTGATTGCTGATTGACCCAATAAAAGCAAGACCCTAACGGCGTATTAGAAAACAGAAAAAAGCCGCTGTTTCTCTACTGCAAGTCAGAGATTTGACTGCTCTCCTGAGCACTTAAATTTGATGTACCATAGTTTTCATGATTAGAGCATTACGCTAGAGCTGAAACTCTGCCAGGGATTTCAATATGGATTTTTTGTGCTTTGTTTTTAACTCATCTATATGCCAGTTCATTAACTCGAGGTAAGCTTTTCTCAGCTTGTATTTGACTTCTGCTATCATTATTCTTATAATTGGCTTCTGTCCATGCTATTTTGTACACTGGCAAGTTGTACTGTTCTGTTCACAGGATGTATTACTCAATAACTGGTTGTAATGTAACTGAAAGCATTCAGAGAAATCACAAACACCCATCGCATTGCTGGTTTTATTTGTTGATGTCAGATGCTGTACTCCTTTAAATTCTTACTTTTGGCTGAAAAGAGTAGATTTGTCTCCATCTTTTTCTTTCTGTGTACACCCATAAATGGGGCACAGCCACTAAAATGACCGTGTACTTGGTAGCTGATTCTCTGTTCTAAAACCAAACTAACACTAGCTTGTGCTTGAATCTGAAGTTTGTATTTCTCTCAGAGCAGTATGACTACATTATATAGTTCTCCATTAGTTATTTTGTGGTTTATATGTAGGAATTGGGACGACAGGTTTTTTCCTCTCAGAATAATTCAGAGATTTTAGTCACTTATTAAAATGTTGCTACCAAAATGACCAGAAAAGGTAGTTTTAAATTGCAGCAAAAGCTGGAGGCAATAACTGGCATAAAGTCATGCAGGCAGCCTTACTACAGCTCAGAAATAACTGAGCAGAAGACAAGAAGTTTGCTCAGGGGAAGAAAGGAAGGAAGGAAGGAAGGAAGGAAGGAAGGAAGGAAGGAAGGAAGGAAGGAAGGAAGGAAGGAAGGAAGGAAGGAAGGAAGGAAGGACAGAGAAGAGTGAGAAAGAGACCTAACCGAACTTTCGTGCAGGTAGGAAAACATCTCTTTGTATATAATGTCTTCAAAGCATATGAGACAAAGGTAATACACAGTGCATATACATTTTGTGCAGACTGCAGACTTTCCATTAACTGATTTTGCTTATATGCCTTCAGACAAACCTTAGTCACTATTTATTCCTTGTCTTCAGTATTTCACACTCTGAAAATCACTCATTTTTAATTATCAGCCCTGTTTTTGCCTCAATGTCAAACTTTAAAGCTCTAATTGCTCCACTGACTGCGATAAATGTTGTCCTACTGCAAGTTACAGTAGTACAGCAACAAATTCCATGGGCCCATTCTGAATATATAAAATGCATCTCAGCTAAACAAAGCTCTTACCTAGGATCATCACCTACACTTCAGACTCATTGCCTGTGTTCTGATATCATAAAATTGGCCTTTAATCCCTACTGTAGGCTCAACTGTTGCTGCAACTGTAGTAGACTGTGTATTTGATGGATGTGTTGTAATTTGCCTTTATTTCCTTTGGAAGAAGCTGGGTGAGACTTACTGAAGAAAATTCTTGAAACGCTGCTGAACAGATTCAGGGAGAGGCTGAGGATGGGCAGCCCACTGGAGTTCAGCAGAGCCATTGCAGATCTGCTCGGGTTGTATCTTTCAGAGACCAAAAGGCTTGGAAGCAGACAGCCATGCCTGAGGGGTGATTGAAAAATATCATAGTGTGTGGGAAACTCAGCAGACCTTTCTGCTTCTCAGTTAGTGAACTGGCTGGGATGATGGTCACACCTAAAACGCTGCTGTAGGCAGAGAATTGAGTCTGTTTTCTCTAGCTCCTCTAAGGATATTTTTGTATTTAAAAGCTTGTGGTTCAAATAAAAGCTCTTATTCAAATAAAAGTTAGCTTTCCTGAGCTGGGGTAGGGAAGAGACTTTGGAGGAGGCAGGTCTGTGCCAAAGCTGTAGTTGGAATAGATTCTCATTACTTTCTTCATATGTTCAACACGGCAGCTTTCTTAGGCCATCACCAGCTCTAATAAATGTTCTCTTCCCTCATTCATTTGTCCAGGGCACAAACACAGCCAGAACCTGTTTCTGTTCTGAACTGTTTTGAGCTTCTGCAGTTCCAAGTGTCTGACCATGCAGGGTAAGATGATGAGGAAGGCTTGCATCTCTCCTAGAGAACAGGGTGGTAAAGGAGGTCTGAGATAGCAAAGCAAATGGTAAGGAATATCTATCCCCACTAGTTGGCATGGCTCATGCTTGGGCAGCAGGTGAAGGCATTTCTTCCAACACACAGCTCATTGCAATTAACTGCCTCCAGGCTGATTTCTGACTTTCTGGAATTGTTTGAAAATAATCAGGAAATATCACTGACGGAGAGCAAGGCTTTCCACTCCTATAAATCTTCTTCCCACGATGGGACAATGGACTGTAACTGAGCCCGTAGTTGCATTTGCTTTTATATGGTGCCAAATGCAATTTAAAATAGGAATCACATACATAGCTGAGAAGAGGGGAGCAGGATGTTGGGGGAAGCTCATACCTGTCACCCCTAAGTCTCCCTGGATCTGGATTAGTTTGCTTTAGAGGCATAATTCACATTGCTGTTACTCCCTGCTGGATGAAGTAGCGGGGATTTCAAAAAGGTTGGAATTGGATGAAATGAAAATATTCATTCTGGACAGAAAGCATAGATTTACTTATGGGCATTGGTCAACGCTGTTCTTGCACATGTGCAATAATATTTTGTACCTGTATTCAAATCACAATGATAGATTTTAAAAATGTATTTCAAGAAGGAGCAAATAACTCTTTAACCATCCCATTTCTGAAAGACCTGTATTCTCTACAGTGATGAATTATGTTTTCCTATGCCATTAACATTTGAATTCAGCTGTCTGGGTTTTGCTTTCTTCTGTATCTCTTGCTTATGCCACTTTTAGGATCCATCTGCCTATCTAACACTAGTAAGCTCCTGAATATGTGCGCATTTTCAACTCTCCTCCCCCAGCCTTTTTTCCTCCCTTTAGTTACTACCACAGCTTGTGAACCATTATAACTCCACTTCTGCTGGTTTAATTAAATTTACCTATGGAAAACAAAGACATGAGATCTGGCAGTCAGGGCGCTCAGGGACACAAGGTGGTCTGTTACTGAATAAACTGATGCTTGAGAGGTGCTATTCTTTATGCACCATCATGATCATCAGATAAGGAAGAATCATATGACACATTGCAAGAATGCTTTGAGGAAAGTGAAATTCAAATCCTTTCCCAACATAATCATAATGATGTAAATGTATCCCTTTATGTGGTGTAAAATTGATTTTTCCTTCCTGTTAACAGCTGTACAATTTCTGTTCTGCACATATTTTTCTTCAAAACCACCTGGTTCCCTCTGAGCAGATTGTTGTTCTTTCCCTTGTCCCTTCTTTAAACTCATTCATTTTTTATTTATTTTATTTGCCGTCCTGACCCTTGGTAAGGGTTAAATGATTATTCAGCAGTTGTGTACTGTTGAATTACCCGTCTTTTATTCCATGGTCTATTTTGTTGGTGGTGTACTCCATAGACGCCTTTGACTCAATTATCACTGATATTGTTAATCTCTGGGCTACTCAAGATGAATTCCCAAACTGTATAAAGATGACATGGGTCTTTTCTATTCTTAAAAGACTAATTCTTTTGACAAAAATCCAGGAAACTTCAATCTGTGAATGAATAAGGTAAAAAGGACAGCGCAATGATGTGATACTTTTTATCACACTGACACTGTAACTTGATTCTATTATAACTTCTCTTAGGAATCTGATATCCTAGTCCAATAAAAAGTATGGCAGCCTTTATTTTATGTAACAAAAATCTGGCTTGTTCATGTACTCTGCTGGACCTTAGCTGTCAGAATGTGGTCAAAGGAGTGCAAAGGGCTGCTCTCTGTTCTCAGAAATAACTTGTGTGCTTAGAAACGTAAGGAGTCCCAGAGATGTCCCATGATACAAGGAAATTTTACTGATTTACTATCTTGATAGGGGAGGGGGCAAACTATTGTGCTGCTGAGTTCTCACGGGAAGGCTGGAATAGGTGTCTCACAAGCTCACTGGACTTTTCTGGCACTTGAACTGAAGTAAAGCCTAAGGTTTGCTTTGGAAGCTCTGTGAAAAGCCTCAACATGTATTTGGGCATTTGTACTTGGATCAAAAATGCCAAGAGCAGCACCCATCAGGACCTCAGGGGATGTGATCACCCATGAATACCACCTGCTTTAAAATGCACTCTAATAATTTAACACTATAAAGCTAAAGCACATGAAAATTAGGTAAAAGGATTTCTCCATTTAGTCCCTGATCTCATGGATTTAATACCATAATATTAATGCTAATGAGAATGTTAATAGTTTAAGCCCACCTCTCACTTTTCTCTTGCTTTTCTGGTCTTCCACTCCTCAACCTCCACATAGACATGATTCCTGCTTTTTCTATGTTTGCCTGCCACATCTCTCCCTTGTCTGCCAGCTCACATCCCCCTAAGCCCTGACATTATATTCAAACCTCACACCTGCTTTTATACTGGAATGTCTCATTCCCTTTGCTCTAGTCACACTAGTCCAGGAGAAGTCAGTTCCTTGGACCAAGATCCATTCCAGCTGCAGAGCTTCCCACTGGATCTTCTGAGTGAACTAGTTATGGCCTTAGCCTGATTAGGTGGCTCAGATAGGACTTAGATTCATGGCATGAAGGAGATTATTCAAAAAGAAGGATTAGACAGATAATAGCTAAATTGGCAGGAAGGCTAATCCTGTGCATGTGCAAGAGGGACAACTTAGTTGTCAAGGGACTTTTCCCTCTCTCATCTGTGTGGCTGCTGGGATAAGATAGGTGGGGAGGCCTGCAAGGCAAGCTGGGTGGAAGCAAACGGAGTTTAGGTGTAGCTCCAACAGCTCTGAGTCCCACTGTCGGCCTCAGAGCACTCCGAAAATGGGACTGAGTCTAACAATTTAGAGAAGGATATAGATCCTGGACTAAGAGCCATCAATCAACTCTGAGGATTTAAAAATTAGGTTTGTATGTAACATAGATATGTATCCATAGGACCTTAGAAGATACTTTATTTCTCTACAGCTTTTCCATCTGTCTGAAACAAATTTACTGGGCTACTATAAAATAGCTATTTCCAATGCAAGGGCAAAACCAGCCAGGGACATCTTTTCTTTTCTCTATTCTCTTTTCTTTTCTTTTCTTTTCTTTTCTTTTCTTTTCTTTTCTTTTCTTTTCTTTTCTTTTCTTTTCTTTTCTTTTCTTTTCTTTTCTTTTCTTTTCTTTTCTTTTCTTTTCTTTTCTTTTCTTTTCTTTTTCTTTTTTCTTTTTTCTTTTCTTGTGACAGCAGTAGAGGTAGCAATGACACCAATATAATACAGAAATATTTCATGTTTGGTCATAGGTGCCTCAGTCACTGAGGACTTTCAGTTGGGATAGAACACTGAGATTTGTATTTACCAAAAGAATCGTGGGGGTTTTTTTGGTGTTTTTTTTTTGTTTGTTTTGTTTTGGGTTTGGGGGGGGGTTTTGTTTGTTTGTTTGTTTGTTTTTTTGTTTTTTGTTTTGTTTTTTTCCTTTTTTTCTTTTTTTTCTTTTTTTTTTTAAAGACTTTTCAGCTCTCTGACCATAGCCTCTTTTTATTTAGCATAACTTCTCTACCAGTTGTTCTGGCAGTGTACTGATCAGTGCAGATTTTATTTGTCTAACACTCTTCACTTGTAGTTTTAGGAATTAACATGATTTGGTTCTCATTGTTCCATATTGGTCCTAGCCATCTCTTTATCATCTTATTTTATTTCCCTTCAAAGGATGAAGTATCTTTTGTTTTGCAACATTCTCTGCATTACTCCACCCTACTTACCTTCAAATATTCTTAAACTACCATACAAATTTGTATTTGTTAAATTTTATTTTTTGTGTTCTGCTATTAACTAACTTGCAAGCGCAGAGGTCTCAGGTATCAGCTGTGGGTTTTTTTTTTTTTTTTTGGTAATTCTTTTTGCCTTTCATACAGCTGACCATTTTACATAAGCGAACAAGACCTAAAAACAATTGAGATTTCACTCTAAATTTTTAGTTTGTTCCAACTGAAACAATATGTGCAGTTTTAATTTAAGCACTTCCATATAAGAAGCTTCCAGAGATCATGAAAAATTAATGTGTTAATAATTTCTTTACTTTTTTATTATTATTATTCATTTCAGGGCAATGGATCTAATCTTTCAGAGTGTTTTAACATTTCAGTTGGCTTGAAATCAAGTTTTTCTTTCCAAATTCATTCCCCACAGATCAAAACTTTAACTTGCAAGGCCTTGCACATTTTGACTACATGCAGCCTTGTCGAGATTACCAGTTGCACTGGAAATGCAATAATGAAATATGTTTATGCACTGTTTACAGCACTATATGGTGCTATTTGCAGTTAAACTGGGGGTTTGAATTTTTAATACCTAGAAGGACCAAAACCAAGATCTTCAGAGAGAGACAGATTCACGATCCAGACACATAAGTTGGTACTGAACTGCCTCAGGCAAAAGATACATGACTAAAATCCACCAGAGTAACAAAATTACTTTCCATGCATTTGAGCTTAAAGATATAATTGCATCAAAAAGTATAATTAAGTTCTTGTCACTTACAAGAAAGCCAGCAAAGAATAGGACCCTATGCTAAGCTAGGCTGTCATCTCAGAACTCTGTGCTGCTTGTTTTACACTATGGAAAAATAGAGAGGCTCAGTAGCTTTCTTTCCACTTACCTGTGGCCTTACTTTTGTGTTGTCCTCAAGGGAAATAAACAACTTGATACATCACCAGAACCATTTCCTATATCACCTCTTTTCTTTTGTTTTTTTTTCTTCTTTTTTTTTTTCTTTCTTTTTTTTTTCTTTTTTTTTCTTTTTTTCTTTTTTTGTCCTAATCAGGTTGAATTCTCATTAAATTGGGACAGAACTGCAAAATGGAGTGAGATCCTTGCATAGAGAGTTTTTAAAATGTAAACATGATGGTTTCAAATTTAAAATATGTGCCAAATGAAGCACATTAGGTTGTACTCCTTATGAGTCTCATTTACTTCTTTGCTATTTTTTTCTAAATCACTAGTCTTTGCTCATTCAAGGAATAAATACATCTAATTATTGTGATGTGGAGAAAAGAGTTTCCATTTTTGAAGTTATCCTGACTGACAATAAAAGAGCAGTTCTGCTCAGAGAAAATAGCCAAAAGCATTGTAATTATTCTGCTATGCGTTTTCTGTGTGCTTGGTTTTGAACTGTAATTATTTACTTCATTTTTAGACTTGCCTATATTTACCCATGGTCAGACTTTTCTGCTTTTGTTTGACTCACATTACATCTAAACATCACTGAAAATATAAACACAACTGTGTTTCAATTGCTATTTTCTTTCTTTGCTAATCAGGCTTTTTTCTTCTTCATTTTTGTGGTATTATTTGCTCCCCTTTACCTACTCTAGACCGTTCCAGTATTTCCTCTTTGTCTCCATGCAGCCCTGTCTCACTCTTTTTTTTGCTGTGTCCACT
The DNA here is from genome assembly GCA_013398615.1 of Brachypodius melanocephalos. Lineage (NCBI taxonomy): Eukaryota > Metazoa > Chordata > Aves > Passeriformes > Pycnonotidae > Brachypodius > Brachypodius melanocephalos. The sequence goes on from VZSR01003809.1 coordinate 10,577,981, forward strand.
TCCACATAACTGTGGGCTGCCAAACAGTCTTCCTTCACTTCCTTCTACTTTTGTCTTAGAGACACTGAGCTGGCTAAATCACAGGAGCCCACTCATTGACTGCAAAGAGAAGCAGGTCAGCTCTCTCCACTCTCCATGCCTAGGTCCTGTATGAGAAGAAAGAGAAAAAAAAAATTAGTTGTTTCTTTGTGTGTCTTCTGTGTCCTGTGTTCTCTGTCTGCCTCAGTTTTGTGGCCTCCTTTAAGTATTACTTTGTTTAGGTCATTGAGAGAGGAAAAATACTGTTTAATGTATTCACACATTTCAGTGAGACCGTTAGTCTTGGGGTGGGATGTTTTGGGATTTTCCCTACTGTTTCTCAACCAGTATTTAAGTAATATGGTATGAAGGAGGTTAGAGCCTTTATTGCTAGTCAGAAAGCTTAAAGTGTTCCCATCCACATGCAAAACCATGAAACTTGCAGTTCTTTTATTAAAAGCCAGAGATACATCTACGCTGGTGCTGAACAACTCAGCCCAAGGGATGAAAAGATTAATCAATACATTGTTCAAAAGTGATTGAACTCCACAGGGTACAGGATCTAAATTAAAAATATTTTGTGATCTCAGTACTCATTATACAGGAGATAAAGCAATAGGGAAGAGCTGTTATGAAAAATAATAAAGCTTTGGGGGGGAAAAGTGGATGAACTAGTACACTTAAGCCACACATGAATGTTGGGGTGGTTGGTATGCCTGAATATGCTTAAGGCATAGCTGAGGGCTTAGACCCAGAAGAATTTTGTACAAACTGGCGGAAAGAGTTATTGATACAAGCCAATTTAGCTGCCCCAGTTGTGCTGGCATCTGTCAGGAGCCTTCTTGCTAAATAAACTTCTACTTCTCCTTCCTCTGTACTGTGCTGGTGGGTTGTGTAATTGTTTTTGTAATAAAGAGGCTCCTTAAAACATCAAGAATTGCTTCTAATCTGAATTACCAAAGTTCCACTCTGGGAATATATATCCAGATTACACTATGTTACTTTTGAAGAGGAGACAGATGTTCATGGCTGTGAAACAGATCTTTCAATATATTGGTTTTCTCCTTGTGCAGTTCACTACTCAGCTAGACTCTGGGTACAAGGCAAGAGGCATATGGACAGATTTTAACTCCTGATGAAGCAGGTATGTTTACATAGGATCGGTGAAAGGGAGATGTCTGTATTTTCAGGAATGCAGAAATGAATAAATTTTTAAAAAATCCTCTTGGAACACTTCATGATGGAGCAGCAAAATATGAAATTAAAACATCCTATAACACAGTGGTTGTATTTCTTTATATAATACCTTTATATATTTCCTAAAGTAAGGTTCAGAGGAAAAATGCATACCACCATTCAAGGATGAAGAGAAGAAAAAAAATGCATGCCCTGGAAGTCACTTCTCATATCATCATATCATGGATGAATTTTAGTTACCTGAGATAGGCTTCAGCAAGCAAAATAAGAAGCAAGACCTCTTGAACCATATATTACAACCATAATTGCTGTGTGCAGCCTTTTTTAAAAAATTCGATATGCTTATGAGCACATGGAAATATACATGCAGTCCAGTTGACTATAGGCTTTTTACACATAAATATCACCTATATTTTAGGGATATGGAAACCTTCTGAGGCACCTGCCAAAGAAATTAGCACAAGGACAAGGCCAACCATCTTAACTGTTTTCTCTTTGCTTCATAGAGTGTCTCCTCAATCTTGTATTGCAGCTTAGTAATGAGCAGTAACTGACTGCTAGGATTTACACTATAATGACATTATTATAATTATATCATGTCACCTCTTATTCATCTGCCTCATAAACAGACCTAATCTCTCTCTGTGTGGAATTATTTCCTGGCATCTGATTGCTTGCCCGTATGTCCTTCCAGTTTATTGTACTTTTGCCCTGCTCTGTGAGAAGTGCTGACAGACAGTAAGCAGGATCAAAACTGAAGGGCAGCTATTAATTTGGAGGATACTATGATAAATGCCTTCTAGATAGTGTCTTCTATTTCATCTCTTAATACTCCCTAAAACACTGGTTTTGTTTGTGGTGGGTTTATGTTCATTTTTAACTTATGGCTGCACATTGAGCAGATGGCTTCATTTGAGCCACACACAAGGATGTCAAGGTCTTTTCCCTGAATGTTTACAGTTAATTTAGAAAAGCCCAAAACTCCCACTGAAGTCAATGGAGAAAATCAACAAGAACTGCTGAGGAAGGCTCAGAGGCTGTCAGGGTGTTACAATCTAACAATCTTCACTATAATTTGGGGGAAAAAAAAAAGAAAAAAAAAGGCGGATTTTTTTCTGAGATACAAAAATGATAGTGCTAATAGCTTTCTTTTGGTAAAACTGGGATGTAGCTATCCATTTCTTAGAAGAGGGATGATGCAATTAGAGAATTAGGCATTGTAAATAGGTCCCAAATCTGTTTCCTCACTCCACAGACCAGAAGAATGTAAGACAAAACTTCCACAGCTGGATGTTTCAGCATTCTTCTGGAAGCATATGAAGCCATTGCTGTTAGCATAACTGAGAATCACACTTTATTTAAGTGACTCTGCATGGAATCAGGATCCATTTTAGTTAGTCAGCTTTTGAGGTGTTTTCCCCTGAGTCTAATGGTAATGTTGCTGAGAGTAATGACTCCTTCACACAAAGCAAGGAAAAGTAACAGAGGGCAGCCCAGCAGTAGGAGCAGGACCATGAATCGGGCTGTTCCCATCATTCGCCTCCTTCTCCAGAGAACCACACATGGAACATGTACAACAGCATAGGACACATGTTGCTTAAATCTGTAAGTGCAGGGTGTAAACAGCCATATCTCAGCTTAGCTTCAGTGGTGGGAAATAGGTACTAATTGGGTTCAATTGATATAAAAAATGTTTGGCACCTCTCTGGTCTTGGCTCAACTAGATGAACAAAGGCATCTACAACAGGGGACTTTACAATCCTGCCCCGAGTTAAAATGACTAACAGTTTGAGAAGAGCTTTAGATATATGCATGTCCTTGGCATTGCTGACCACATATGTAGCTGAAACTCCTGTAAGATATCAGTAGTATTTCAGTAGCTCGTGCAGTTCTTATGGAAACTCTCTTCAGCATTTGAATAGAAGCCTACCATCCTCTATCAAACTCTATTTTTATTATTGTATGCTGGTGTTTGGTCCCTACATTTCATTATACTTCTCAAGAACTCTTTCTGTGAAGCTTTTCCATGGCAATATAAATCTATTCAAAGCGGTAAGTGGAATTTGCACAAACCTAAAATTTTGTGAAATTAATCTAATCTATTCAGTTAAAATATTACTTTCCTGTATTATTGCCATTTTTGTTGTGCAGGTACAAACTGAGGTTGTTTGTTGGAAATAATATGGCATCGCAAAAAAGTCCTATTCTTTCTCTAGCAACCTTACTGGTAATTTATGCAGATTGCTTAAATAACAACTACTTATATGCATTATATGCTAAAACAGATCTTTTGTTAAAAGTCCATTATGGAATTAGAGAAAACCATATTCAACTACCAACTCTGTTCTGTGAGTTGATGAATAATTTGACAGTTTTGTTTTTGCAAACTTATATGTTCATTAGGTAACCATTCATCTCTAGTGTGGATATATTTCCTGTCAAAATGTTTCTTTTGCAATAGGAATATACTTAGGAAAAAACAGGTAATTTCATGTCCAGCTGTCATAGGTCAGTAAACACTGAAAGAAAAGAAAGAAAATTTCTGGGAGGCTCTTGTTTTCTTACATTGACATAGTTAGATTGGGAGAAATCCTTTAAAATCTTACTAAGGGTAAGAAAAAAACCAACATGGTCAATTTTCAGACCAAAGAAGTTCCAGCAATAATTAAAACATATGTGAACTAACAGTAGCTCAGTGACAAAACCTGTATTTGAGGCAGGGCAGAGCTGCGTGATACATCTAGGTTCTGAAATATCAGGGGGCTACTGAGAAAGGTTTTGTCTAGTTCCTTTGGTTGTCTCTTGAGTAAGAGTCTCACACAGTAGTGTGTCCACTCCCTTACACACAGCAATATTGCCTAAACTAAGAAGAACAAGAAGCGTGAAGAAATGTTAAATAACGGATTGAAGTCGTGATAACTTTTTTGAATGCTGGCACCTAAAGAAACCAGATGGAAAAATCTGATCTGGCTGTGATCAGTTCAAGAGGTAGTGAACATGTTTGTTTTGATTCATACTTTTGGCCAAGATGACAAAAAGTGACATTTTACTAGGATGTGAGAGGCTTGATCCTGTCTCCCATACATATGAATTTAGTGCCATCTGATACTCCTTCAGGTATCCCACCTGATTCCCTTGGCTCACCATTTCAACGAGGTTAAGACCTCTTCTAGTCCTGTATCATGTTTGCTAGGCCCATGCAGTGGTTTTGGCAATCTTAGGCACCACTTCTCTGTGTTTAGGAAAGTGAACCGTACACAAGGTGATGTTGGAGCAGCTTTTTCCTCATCCAGTATTACATATAGATAAACTATGCCCAGTTTTTGGTGTGTGTGTGTATTTTACAGTGTGTTTTATGCAAAGGGTTGAAGGTAAGATGTAGCTGAGGAAAGTGCTGGGTGACAATAACCTAAACCACCACAGCTGGTTTTGCAGTGAACAATTCAGAGCTTCTTTTCTGCTTAGGAAGGAGAAAGTGGTGGAGGTTTTCATGGGGGTTTTTTAATTGTTTTAATGAACTATTGCATAGTAACAGCATAGACCATTACATAATAACAATGCTGCAACACTCAAACATTGTTTTTAACAAGGGGTAATGGTATTAATTTTTAATTAGGGAAGACAAAGACAGGTTAACCCTTTACAATACTCCTATGTGTTCTTCATTTGGCTAGGCTCTTAGTTAATTATAAACCTAGAAAAAAAACCAATATCCCCTCACCCAAAGACCATACCTTTATCACTAATTATTCACATATTTTATAATATCTACATTCAGGAGGAGCTAGAGGACTAAACTGAAACATGGATTCAGTACAAACAAATATTAGCTTTATTTAAAGAGACAATATTCTCCAATGGCTAAGCTTGATCCTATTGACTACTTCCTGTGTTTCAACCAAAACTCTCATGTCTCCCATGAATCTCAAGCCTTAATTTCTAGTCAAGGTATTAATTAAGCCAGATTGACTTCAAATGTCTATTGAATACAAATTTACATCTGCCTCATGTAAGAGCTTTGAAAGGACTGGTCCTGTGATCCTCTTTCTTCATCAGTTCTTTGGACCTATGACCTGTTCAGAAAAGTAAACAAAACTTAGAAGGTGGATGTCTGTATAAGGTGTTGATTAGTACCCCAGTAGTCAGGACTCTGCTTCCTGACAGCTCCTCCAGCACAGGTGCTTCCTGATCTATGCTGCTGATGGTCAGGCAGGGCAGGTGATTGCTGCTTGGCATCTTTGAATTCCTGATTCTTCTGCCTGATTCTTTTTTCTTTTTTGCCTCTAACAATCTTGTTCTGTATCTAAATGTCTGCTATCCAATCATCTGATTTTTGGCCAGGACTTCAATGGTTCCTTGCTGACAATTTCCAAGGCTGCAGAAAGCTGCCAAGGGGGTCATTAGCACAAATCCATAAACATCTGCTGTGAGAGGGAGATTTTTTGCCAAAGATAGTAAAATTGGGAAGGAAGTAAAGCTGTCCCAAAGAAGTCAAGGGAAGCAGCACTTCATCTGTAAATGAAATCAAGCTCTGCTGGGAGCAAGGACTTTTCCTTCTGTGTTCAGATTGATGGTTCAACAGTCTGGTGCCTGAGCAATCTCCTGGAAACTGAAGCTGAAGTAGGAAGGATTTGCTTCTGGAAGAAGAAAGGTGGGAACTTAATATCACTTCTGCAAGATGTTGAAGGAAGTACAAGAGCATACATACATACTTTACATACCAATTGGGGTGCAGTCATTTATACATGTTGAGGTTTATACAGCTCATCTGCCCATTGCATGCTGCCAAATGTTGGGTGATAATAGTACCTAAGTGGTCTGGTGCAGTGAATTTTATATCCTTATTTTTCCTCTTTTTCTCCTACCTGATAAATCTGGGTGTCTTGAATGCACACAGATGCTTATGTCTAACCCATGAATTATGTGCTAGGGAAGAAAAGGATTAGACTAATTTCTAAGTAACTGAGATGTCACTCAACTGAGTACCAGACCAGTGCTCAAGTCAGTTCATCCAGGTGAAAGACAAAGCTTTTTATCCATCCATGTGGCATGCAGTGACTTACTGGGAATGGAAGTGAATTGGGAGAAAATTCTCTGCAGGTTAAGTATATTCTGTTATAGATGAAGCACAAAATTAAAGATCATGGACACCTGAACATGTCTGATGCCTCTCAAATCAGCTTTCTAACTGCACAAGAGATCCTACTCACCTCCAGAAACACAAAGATCACAGAGGACGTAAGAGAGGACAAGATAAAAATATCTATGATGGACTGCTTTGTAGGCACACTGAATAATTGCCTCATTCAGTACACGTGGATGTAACTTCAAGCACAAAGTAATGAGCAGTTAAGTGATGTGATCTAAGGGAAGGTTAGCTGGAAAATAATTTTTTAAAAAAATTGTTTCAGAAAACAGTGTATCAAAATATTTAACTTTATGGATTACCATTGCTGCTGGTTTTTTTCTGTGTAAATAAGGATGATAGAAAACAGCATCACCTATTTAAAGATATGATACTTGCATCTGGAATTCTCCATGCAAGATCCCTATACTGAAATGGAGGACAACCCAAATTAAACTTTCCACTCACCTCCAAGTAAGGACATATCAAGTAAGTCTTTTGGATTTTTATGTTACTTTTTGCCAAAGATTATATAGACTAATCTATGTAATTATATATGATATAATTATAAAAGCAATATATATAAATTGTATAATTATATAGAATACAGAATAATACATAAGAATAATTGGGCCCTAAAAATTATGAGACTATTACAGAATTCTTTTAGCTAGTGTCTATTAAGGGATGGTCTCTCTCTGCTCTCCCTCTGGCATAAAGATTCTACTATCAGTTGTGCACGATTTTGTTTTTAACCAAAAATTTCCACCATGGAGAATTGTGAGGAGGTGAGATTTTTTTGCTTGCTCATGGAAAAAACATTTATGTTGCTTCTAAAAATAAGATTAGGGAAACACATCACTTTGCCCATATTAACTGTGAGTAGGATTCTTTCACTAGGATGTCCTTACGGTCTCATGGCTGGGAACAGAGATTTGAGGCTTGATGTGTCATTGCAGTATTCTCTTTCAGGGATGTTTCTTTTGTCATTATTGCACATTAACTGCCCAGATACAGCCCTATTACAAGTCTTTAGAAAATGTCTGTCTTCATATGCTCTTCACAGAGTTGTCAGGCTGGCTGCTGCCTTCATGAAATTTTACAGTGAATTTACAGTGAATGTGCTGTAGCTTTTTACAGATGATCTTCCTGGGTACTTTAGTACCAAAAATGAGATCAGGCACATTCCCTTTTGCCCTTTCATGCCCTTCTCATGTATGAAGGAGAAAAATGCCTGAGTGGAATAAGAGGGAGAAAGAACACATCCTAGACTAGAATGGTAAAGACAAAATGAAATAGGGTAAGGACCTGAATGGTTAGATTGTCAGGCCTTGGGGAAGACTCTGACTGAGAGAGCAGGGGATTCTGGCACTCAGACTGAGAACAGGAGGGGTGCCTGAAAATTAGTAATGAATTCAGAGGTGGGACAGAGGAGGGCATTCCACCCACATAACCTGGGAGAGTAAAACTGGTGTGTCAGAGGTGACGGTTAGCACGGGACAGTGTGGAGAGTCTAATAGAGTTGCCTGACAGTAGCTACAGGAGTAGCTATACAGTAGCTATACAGTAGCTTACAGACAGGAGTTTTAAGAAAAAATAGTCTGTGTTCAGTGTAACTAAATGGCGTCAAAAAGTGTATAGAGCTGCACTGAGACTGTGGGAATTTGGAGGTCAAACGATGATGCCATTTTTGTCTTGCTTTATTAGACTAATAGAGAAAGGCTGAGATTTTGGTTGGTTTGTTTGGCTTTTCTTTGTGCAACTTTGAAAGGGAATTAATCCTTTTTTTTTTTTTTTTCTGATAAGCATAAAAGGAAACTTGTTCCTCAAAGTGCAAGCATTTATGAGGACTCAATGAAAGCAAGAGCCTGAAAAGCCTAGGAACACTTACAGTGCTTGCCTTGGAGCATGTGTTTCACCCTGCACGATACTAACCACCTAGAGGACTGGTGTACCACAGCACACGCAGTGATACCCTGCAGTGTGGTCGCTTCTGATATTTATACAGCCTAGAAAACACAGAGACTCGAGGGAGAAATGATCTCAGAATATAAATACTTTCTGGTAGAATAAGGAGCAATGGCCTGAAACTAAGAGACGAAACATTTAGACTTGCTATTAGAAAAATGTCCTTAATGATGAGAGCAATTGGGCAGAAGAGCAGATTACAATGAGAAGAGATCAAGGAACTGCTGCTATTTTAGATTACATTAGGCTGAGAATAATAGTAAAAGCCAACAATACCTGTGGAAGTTCACTTTAAGTGTTTCATACTTATAAAGGGCAGGATTTTTAAATAACAACCTACAGTTATTATGAGTTCTTTTTGACTGTTTTTCAAAGCAGTGGATACAATACATAACGAGTGCAACCAAAGAAAATGGATTGGGGGGAAAACCAGAGGAAACTGATAAAATGCCTTATGAGATTCTGAAATTTCTTCACCAGTATGAACATACAGCACATACACTCATGGTATTTCTTGGTTACCACTTCTGGAAAACACAGAACAATGCTGAGTACCGTGAACTCAGTTCACCTGGGTCTTAGCTCTCTCACCTGGGAGAGCTAAGCCAGTTGGTGACAGGAGGGATGTGTTCAGCAGTAGCCAAGTCATGTGCAACCTCACTTTTCTACTAGGGTGAAGCTTTGCAGCTCTGAAACCTGACTGATCTGTCATGATGGATGCCTGGAGGAGTGATCATATGGGGAAAAAAAGACTAGATGTATTATAGCACCAAAGAATGTGTTTCACAACTTTGCCATTTGAAGAAGCTAGACCTCAAAAACCTTTGCAACACTGTTTGTGTGCAGTTTATTGCCTCTTGCATATGCCTTTGTGTCAAGTCAGAATCTTGGTCATGCACTAACTCGAAATTATGATAGTAGTAATAATAAAAAAAATTACATAGTTTTTACAGTTTTGACTTACAACATGATCTGATACAAGAGAACCAGTTACATCATTTGAAACAAAGAGAGGCAAGCTTAATACCAAGTGCAAGATGTTGCAGAAATAAAATAATAATCTCGTAATGTTGCTTTGTTTCTGATTTTTAATAGCAGGCAACATCTGGAATAAGTAAATGTTATCTAGTTTCATGAAGAGTCGGAAAGACTACAATACCAAACCCTTTTACAATTGAATATAATGAATGCCTGTGGAAATATTTCTGAGTTATGACAGAAAAGAAATTTTTATTGTTCTTATCTACTCATTTGCACTGTTGATATTAGAATTTAAACCATTTTAGCACAAAGTCTCTGTATCAAAAATAAATAATCACTGACTGAGATAAATAGTGAGATGGAATGTATTGAATGTAACACCTGATAATGGTATTGGGATGCTTCAAAGCCTCAGCAGATGTTAAGGCTCAAACAGGATGCTCATAAAAATATGAATCTATATATCCTTTTGCAAAACATTTGTCTCTTTAGGCAGCAACTTAAATAAATTAATATCCTCTACAAGAATGATGAGGGGAAAGTAACTGCAGAGGTTAATAAGCTGCAAAGGTAGTTCTTGAGCTCAGAATGTATTTTTCAAGAGTAATGTTTCACTGTACACATGATGATCCAAAGTGCCTCATCTTTTTGTTACATGAAATATAGAATGGCACAAGTACTTGAATTGTTTATCACACCAAGCACAGGAGACTTTTATCAAACCTTCACCATCCATTGAATATCTGCCATACATGCTGTAGTCTGAGCTGACCTATTTGTTTTTTATCATTTAAAAATATGCTTAGCGCGCACAGTTTTAAAAAGATTTTGCTGTTGTTAAGACTTCATGTTTAATTATGCAAACACAAGTGATTTAAAAACACTATGAGGATTTCAGCAACACCACACAAAAAAGAAACTTATAAGCGTGCCATGTAGTCTTGGAATATTAATTGATAAAGAGGCAAAATTAGCTTGTTCTTATCTAGACTGTCCATATTTTTATTTTGAGAAGTAGGGTTTTTTTTAACGCCATTTAAAAGATCTGCTCCATTACACTGTAGCTTTGCAATAAAAACTCAGTGTGGGACAGAGGAACATCTGTGCTATCTCAGAAGTATCTTAGTGAACCTAAAATTGCCTCACACGTTTTTTTTTCTCTTTGTCAGAAACTTGGAAAACATGGCTGAACATAGTTTGAGTTTTCTCTTCATTTTCTCAAGGCTCTTAGAAAAATACTTCATCTCTTTCCTTTTATCTGTGGGATAAACTTTTCAAAATAAATATTTAAGTATCCAATTTTCCATCAAAACAATTTTATCTGTATACTTTTGATAAACCTAGCTTAGAACCACAAACCATCATATTTTCCATGATCCAGAAGGGGACTAAGGTAGTTTTTCTTCATTTGCAGGGGCAGAATTCTGCCAAACCTTTCTTTCCATTTCTTCCTTCTTGCCTTTTCTTTGTAACAAGGAATCTGTGTGCAGCACTGGTCTGTGAAAGAAGTAAAATACTTTGGTTTGTGCCCTTGCAAAAAACAGCATAAGGAGAAAATGGTCCATCAGAACCCTGCCTTTTGATTCCTTCTTCATAAATAAGCACCCTTGCCCTTCAGAGACAACATCACAAATATCACATGTAGATAAAAGATGGGTGAGAGTTCTCTCTGGCTCATTTGCTGGAGCCAAATGCAGCTCTCAGAAGAGAGCCAGTAAGGAGCATATTTTCAAACAAAGCAAACAGGTCCACAAAATGTGCCAAAGCACAGGGCAGGTTTTGGGGGATAGATAAGAAGGCACAGACCAGGTGATTTCTGCCTGAACTCTCGAATGCGAGTGACAGAAGTAGTTGAAATACTGGCAATGGTCCATCAGTTACATGGACTGAATCCTAATGGCTCTGCTTAACCTACAGAATTCAAGGAGGGATGTCTTGGCTACACTTCTGAGAAGGATGTAAGGGTATAACCTTGTGTTCTACACAGTTGAGTACAGCTTAAAATTGAATTATAATAACATAAACCACAAGAACAAACAATTCTAGCAAAATACTTAATGTCTTCAGAATGACAGGACTGCAACTGCAACAAGACAGGTACAGTCCACAGTGGCTTGTGAATGTTACATAGATTTCATCTAGAACAAGATATTTTTAAAATCTCTCTTCATAAAATGGATATGTAGTTTTAAACAAGTTCACTCACAGGGAAAAATAAAAGTAATATAAACAAATGTCTGCTTAAATTATTATACTGTTATATATGATCCCATTGTTAATTTTATATATTAAAATTTAAGAATAATATAAGCAAATGTCTGTACACTGAAACTCTAAAAATAAGAATAGTACAAAATTCAGCACTGCAAAGCTCTTTCCTGCCTCCTGGGAACCAGACACTAGAGAACCACTGATTGCCAGATCTGTGCAGCAACATGATGAGATCGGTGCTTTTGGGGCTACATCTCTTTGCCGAACTGCATTAAAAAGAGCAAGGGAGTTATTTTAGTCTTTTAGAACAATTATTATTTTTGTCATGTGGTTTTATAAGATCAAGATTAACACTTAGAATATATGTGTGTGTTCATTATTACCATCATAACCAAAAACATTTCTGAAATATGCACTTGGAAAACCCCTTTTTTGATTATTTGTTTTCTTTCTGCATTACTTTGGAAAACTCTTAGAAAAATAAAAACTTAGTTTACAAAAGAAAATGTTTGCACATCACGGAGGAAATCTGCTATGAACGTCCTCAGTCATTTTGTTAGTGACAAGGAGAAGCCATATTCTTTGAGCAAATGAAATGCAGGAAGTGATGTTTGCTCAGAGCAGCCTAAATTTGCAAGAACAGCAATCTTCAGTTTCTTAAATCATCAAGGAAGACCTCAGCACCATCCCGAAACAGACAAAAATGCAATATGTTTGAGTTCTTTCTACTTTTTGCCATTTATTTACTACAAAATCATCAGTTTACGAGAAACCTATTATTAAGAGGTGGGATTGAATGAATGAAAGGCTAGAATCCTTGTGTCCTCTCTCCCTTCTTGAGAGGGTGCAGCCCTGCAGGATTCAAATCTCTGGATGGGTCCCATTTGCCCTGAATGCACAGAGCACTCACTCCAGAGCATGGTTTGAAGACTCCATGTCTTTTGGTCAAACAGTAGTGTAGCATTTCTAGTCTTGTGGCTGACTGGACAAGAAAAATCATATGGGTTTATCTCAGCCTTAATTATTTGTTGAGAGAAGGAACTATGGATAATTTTCCCTGTTTGCTACTTCTTCAATGCAGTACAGAATGGATATTCCCTATGCCAACGTGCTCCATGAATCTGAGGCAGGAAAGAAACAAAAATACCATAATCATCCCTTTGGAAATGCAGAAAGATTTAGACAGAATAATTACTGAAGCTGGAATTTAGCCAGAATGCTGAGTCTGAACACATTTTCTGTTCCAAATACTACTGTGGATCCTTTCCTGACTGCATGTGGCCAGAACCTGATTTTTTGCATGTGTACAGCAAGCTGTCATCTCCTTTCATCCTTGTCCTAAATTAAGAATGACATATTACATCCAAATCATAGACCTGCATTATCAACAGCTCATAGAACAGTCTTCAACATAATCAGTGTAAGTAATTTACCAGATAAAAGAATGTTAATAGCAAGTACAGTATAATTTATGGGGACACAAATTGTACCTATCTTTCAGAAGAAGAAAGGCAGTGCTGTGTACAAAGAGTGGATCAAGAGCAAGGTCAAGTGTAAGCACTTCTGTTTAACATGCACAGCCTGAAAACAGCAGGAAGAGCTTTCAAAAACAGATGGAAATTACATCAAATAAAGTTATTATAAATAATTGCTGTTTTTTCGCTCCTAGTGGGTTTGATATGAGAGGCAGTTATAAATGGAAGACCTATTCTTTAGAAGGCATTTGATGAAGACCTCATTTTATCAAAAGGGTTGAAAGTTTACAACTTGTAATACTAGCAGGAAATGGTCATTTTAGTTAGCTAAGTTTCTTAGCTAGTGTGTGTAGATATATATGAAACACTGGTGCAGGAGATTTCACAGTTCTTGCATCTAGTTATACATGTCTTAAAAGCAAACACAGGTAGACTTTTGCCTTTGAATTTATGGAGCACCTTTTCTTTCTGAAATTACCAGTGTCTAAAATGTATTAGGAATGGACTAGACTGTGATAATTGAGTATTTTCTTGATGTGTACCAAGGCTTGGATTTGTTAGCTGCATAAAACATCACATTTTGCCTATATTTTTTCTCTCCATTTTATAACTATATTTCATAAAATTAAAGGAAAACATTCTGAACTGTCATGCTGTATCTTCACAGTATCTAACAACAAAGCTTCCACTTCTCAGGTAGCCTGCTCTTTGCATCATGAGGGGTTTCTCAAATCTAGTCTTCAGCAAGGGAAGAAACCTCGAGCTCTTCACTCTTGTGATAGAACATGGACTTTCTGAAGCACAGGCGAGAATGGCACTTTACTAACTGGCTTTCAGAAGGTTGCTTAGGCGAGACACTGTTTGTGATTGATATGATATGAGGAATGGTTATTACAAGTTGAAATTGCACTCTGTATTGCATGGAGGTCACTCAAAAATGTGTTGTCTATCATTCTGAAAACCTTCATGCTGCAGAGATCAGCTGTATGATCTGGCGGAGGGGGCAGATTTCTGTCTTATGAAGCTCCATATTTTTCAGCAAGGTAAATAAACCTATAATAAGCTGGCAGACAGACAACTTTCTGGACAACATACTAAAGTAGGACTGAGGCAAAAGTGAATTTTTCACTGGATTTCCCATAGACTTTTTAGTTCATTACTGTTCAGTTCAGGTCCTGTGTTTTTGTGTTGTGGAAAAAAAAATCCAGCTCCGTCCCCAAATTTACTTGGGAAAAGTAGAGAATAAATGAAGCCAGGCATGCCACACGGATAAAAGTGTTTTTAACTGGTAGGTGAACAATAAGAGATGTCAGTGCTCTGCAGCATTTCTGATTCCAGAAAAAATGCTAGTGACACAGGGACACTTTAGCTGATGTCTTTTTCTTGAAGTACATGCCACGGCATGTAACAAAGGCAGGCTTTCCAAACTTCATGGGCAGAATAGGAATCTCAGTCACAGTACGGCTTACATATGGATATACACAGACATATATACCCACACTCACACCTGTACTGACCAAAGGTAGCTGAATGAAAGTCAGATAACCACGAAGTCCCTCTGTAGTTAGGTCATGATGTAACTCTGTTTTTCACTGCCCTCAGTTTTGTCCTTGTCTGAGTTCACTGTCAAAACCCTTTTTCTTGGTTTGACAGACAGGTGTCTGCAGGAAGCAGGAACCTCCCTTGGAATGGAAAATGTAAATCTCCTCTCTCTGAATTATTATAATTTTGAAATTAAGGGGCTCTCAGGCAAAGATATGAGAATAGGAATAACAATTATTTACTAGTATGTACAAATAAAACAAAACAAAAACAACAACAAAAAATACAACTTAATAGGAAAATTAAAATAGAATGCAGCAGTACAAAAACACTGAGAGAGTCAGAATACAACCTGACACCCTGTCAGTCAGAGTGCTGATAGTAGTCCAATTAAATGGTGACTGCAGTCCTCTTGGAGTGACAGATGTGGTTCTGTTGAAGCAATAAAGGGTAGAAGGGTGTAGTTTTCCTCTGAAGGTCCACTGGTGGTGTAGAAGGATCTGGTCTTCCTCTGGGAGTCCAGTGGAAAAAGGCTGACTCTGGTGTTCCAGTCTCAGATTTTTATCCAGGTAGGAATGCTTGGCTCCTCCCCCTGGGTGGAGCATCTCACAGTGGGATGATGTAATTTTATCAGCCATGCAGTAAGCCTTAATGGCTCATTAACAGAAGATACCCCCTGTCGTGGAAGAGATGAAGAACACTGCCTCACCTAGTTTTAACAGCTGGTCCATTAATAGAGGTTTCCCTCCCAGACTTATGAGGCATGGGTCATGGAAGAGATAAAGAACACTGCGCTAGCTGGTTTCAACAGATGATAATAGAATACCTACTTTTGGTTACACCTTGCATTGCAACCTAGGACAACCTTTCAGGCTGTACCCACTGCAAGGAAGCAAAGAAGGCACCAGAAAAGCTCCTTGCTGTAAAGACACAAGAAGATGACCATAGTGACTGAGGAGAAATTGAATTTCAAATACTCACATGCACCCCACTCACCTCACAGTAAATGATATAATGATTCTATGGGTCTATGAAGCCTAAGGCTGCAGGCCCATTCTGAACTCCATGTTTTATGTACCGCTGCACCACATTGTTCAAGTTTCAGCAAGGGCACAAGGATACATTTCTCCTCTCTATCAGTGATGCTTCCATTTCAGCAAAGTCTTCAAATCAGAATGCTGTAACAAAATCCTTTTTTCTTCTGTTAGAGACCCTGTTGCACATTACTAGTACAAACGGTTATGCAGTATAAAACATTAATTTCTGTTTTCCAGAAGAAATATCTTTGATCTTAAAATAAAGTTACATTTATTTTCTTGAAAATGTCACATAAAATTTGCAGAGTACCCCCCACTTTTTTTTTTTTTTTAAGTACCGATCAACTTGTCTCTTTCCAGAAAGCAAACTGGATGCAACTTGAGACTACACATGTCCTAGAAGATCCATATTTAATAGTAATGTGTATAATAATCCATATATTTCACAGAGAGAATGGAATAGGTCTATGATCTTGGCAGGACAGTATGACTCAGTCCTAATCCCAACTGAATCTGCTTGTGGGCAAATAATTTTAATCTGTATTGCCATACTGCACCAGAGGCCTGTTAAATTATTTTCAAGCACCTCTCCCATGGCTTGCAAACTGATCACTCAGATTTTTCTTTGTTTTAAACAAAGAAAAGAAAGCCACAAAAAAAATCAAGAGGCTAGGAAAAAAAGAGCGTACAATCCCTCCCAAATTAGTCCATCTTCAGTCTGTCACTATTGTGACATTGATAGAATTCACAGAAGAAAATGTGGCTTTTCTTCTTTTTTTAAACAGGAAACCTATGGGAGAAGAATAACTCCCTAAGATTCCCACCTTTCTGAAGAGCTTCTTTCTTGACTCTTACCCTGCTTTCCTCTTGCTGACAACCTTCTGACTCAAAGGTGTAATGCACATCTCTCTCTCCCTCTTTCCTTTCTTTTTAGCCTTCAAAAATGAATTAATTAAATTTCCCTGAAGTCTGTACAAGACATGGACTCCTTTAGATTCCTTTCACAGCAAATTTACTTGGAGGTTAAAAAATCTTTTTACCAGAAGACTGAAAAATGGCAAGCCACAGCTGACTGTCCTAGCATCCTTACAGTTGTACGTACAATCCGCAGAAGAAATTTGTGCTGTTCATTCCCTTAGCTGTTTGTTTCAATCCCGTTTTGTCTGTTGGGTTGTTGCACCTTGCACCTGTAATTTTGGTATATAATTATTTTCACTAACATCATGAACTATGACCCCATACCTCTGTAATCCAAGAAATTAAATCCTGGCAACTTCAATCTAAATGTATTTCAGACCTTAGGTATTATTATTAAACAATGGACTAAAAATGGATATAGTCACAGTCAGTTTTTGTGGATAACCTATTTACTCTGCTATACGAAGTACATATTTCTTTTCAGTTTTAAGTCTCTTCACAACAATACTATCTACTTTCAAAAACAATAATGTTTGGCTACCAGTTCTTCCAGATTTAGATAAGTTAGAATCAGATAAGGATATCGGAAGTTGCAGGTAACTAACATTTATAGGCTGATTGGTCTTTATCCTAGTACTTTGGAGACAAAATTGATTTTCTTTATTGAGTATTATTGAGGGCAACCCTGGTTTCAGTTTGTTTTGTGGAAGGAAGCTGATCCTGCTTAGTTCTGAAAGAAGCAATGAATTTTTTTTTTTTAATTTATAGGAAATTTGCCAAGGAATGCAAGAAAATGTTTGCAAATTATAGAAGCAGACAAAACCCACTGGAATTATTTGATGCTTATAATGGGAAACAATCTCTCAGTGACAAATAATGAGTTGAGTGGGAACAGATTGCTGCTCAATGAAATACTGGGGAAGAAGGTAGAAGGAGGGCATGGTGGGGCCACATCTCAAATCCTGTGTCCAGTTCTGGGCCTCTCACTGCAAGAAGGACATCGAAGTACTGGAGCGTGTCCAGAGAAGGGAAACAGAGCTGGTGAAGGGTCTGGAGCACATCCTGTAAGGAGTGGCTGAGGGAGCTGAGGGTGTTTAGCCTGGAGAAAAGGAGGCTCAGGGGAGACCATATCACTCTCAACAACTGCCTGGAAGGAGGGTGTAGTGAAGCGGGTGGTGGCTTCTTCTGCCATGTCTCAAGTGAAAGGACAAGAGGCAGTGGCCCTCAGTTGTGCCAGGGGAAGTTCAGATTAGATTTCAGAAAAAAAGTTTTCATTGAAAGTGTGATTAGACTCTGGAATAAGTTGCTAAGGGAGCTGGTGGAGTCTCTGTCTCTGGAAGTGCTCAGGAGCTGTCTGGATGTGACACCTGGGGATATGATTTAGGGGTGACTGGTGGTATTGGGCTACCAGTCAGGCTAGATGATCTTGAAGGTCCCTTCCAACCTCAATGACTCTGTGATTCTGTGAAAATAATATTTCCTATATGGATAAGAGATAAAAGAAAATCTGTAGGGTTCAAACTGCTGCTTGGAGCGAAATTGGTATACAAAGAGAAGATGTTTAGATGTTTAGCCAGCCAGATGTTTAGATGTTTAGATGTTTAGGTGTTCAGCCAGATCTGACTGGCTAAAATATCTGAGGAAAAACAGATTTCAGAAGCAGGTGTGAGGCAAATAATTTTTTCTTTTTTTTTTTTTTTTTTTTTTTTACTATTAGCCTGAGCTGATGGTTGGGACAGACATAGAGAGATATCAGAGAAAGAGGAGATTTCAAGTAATTTCAGACTTTTGAAGGCTTTTGAATGCTTTACAAGACACTAAGTATTTTGTCACTGATCATCTGGGAACTTTTTTCTTGATCTACTCCTGTATAGCTCCCAGAACAAAGACCCCCTAACCCCACATGAAGCTTTTGGTCACTATTGCATCATGGACTGCAAAAGGAAATCAGATCCAAGCAAGTCTGATACCAGCAATCACAACTGGATATTTGAGTTTACACTTGGGCCTTGTTTGTCCTTCCATGACCTTTCCAGAAGCTTGGAAACAATACAAAATTTGTAATTAATCCATGGGTGTATTTTCTTTCAGTTTCAAGAAGTAGTTAAAACAGCTGTATTTATTTACTTGAAATATCAACAGCATGGAAATTGAAGAAATAAACCTACTGAGAACACTCAAAAAGAAAAAATGGGTCCTTTGAAAGTGCTGGTGTGCTCTGCTGTTAATTTTGTGCAACATATCACAGTAATATTTTATTGTATATTCTCTCATTTTAAGAGAAGATGAAAAGTTGGTAATCCAGTTCAAGAGTTTTGAGTCCATAGGGCTTTTTATTCTCCAATTAGAAATAGAAATCTAGCATTGAATTTACATACACTAAGAGCATGAGAAAGAGTCCCTCAGAAGCTAACAAGAAATTAAAAGGCATGGGATTTTGAAATGTATATTGAAGCAATTTTTAAGTTAGAGGTTAACTGAACTGAAGAGATACTGTGAAAAATTACTAGGTGGTTGTCAGTGAAGGATCATTGTGAAAATGCACTAAAATAATGAACATTGTATTACAATTTTCTCCTTTTGTTTATTCACGATCAACACTTCATATCTTAAGTGAAAGCATGATTGATATTTGTATCAGAAGTCACCAAAGTTTACCTTTGTTTCTAAACCAATTTTATTTAAGTACTCTAGGATTTGCACTTTTTTTGCCTCAAGTGTTGCCAAGTGAATTGGAGAAAATGCCCTTTCAGCCAGACCTGTTACTGTCTAGAAGATGTATCTCTAGTAAAATCCAAAATACAACATATACCTTATTTTTCGGATGTAAGTGGAGAAGACATGCTTGCATTTTATTCCGAATTACTGACTTGGTGGAATACAGGTGAGGGTGACATATGACTAGAGTGAAGCCAATGCTGAGGAACGCATAGTTTGGTAAGGATGGACTACAAAAGGAGGAATAGAGATTTGGCAGTCTATAAATCCTGCAGGGCTGAAGAGAGTTGACACTTAGCAAAGAGAAAACCTTGAAAGAAGGTCTGAAAGACCTTCTGTAACAGCTGGGAGTGGAATTAATTAACAAACACTAAATGCTGTGAATATTGAAAATAAAGTGTGTAGAAATATAATTTTCTTCTGGCCATGTAGACAATAATATTTTTATAATATGTGAGCAGAATTTTATTTTCAGCATTTTTATAGTATAGTAATATTTTAAATGATTATTTTTATTTATTTTTGTTGGTTTAAAACCCATTTATTTTGGTGTGTAACTGAATTGCATGAGGTTTCATTGCCTGAAGTGATCTTTTAAAACAAGGATCCTTTCAGAGAAAACAGTGTCTCCATTTTGTTCTTTCCCAGAGCAAGATAACATTTTGTTACATCCTATTGATATAGATTGAAGATACGAAGGCACTGCTCTTAGAATTATTAAAACTGATAACTGCAGCTGGTTTAGCTCCCTCTATTTTGTATTTGTTTTGCTCCCTTTCTCTGAAATGTAAGAATTTATTTGGTGTAGTCTTCCTTGCTGCCCTCAGCTCTTCCTATAAACAAAACCATATTCTTTCTGTGTTGCTGTGCTTAGGTCTTGCCAGTGAGATAGATATATAGATATATATATATATATATATATATAAATTTTTTTTAAGCCTCCAGGTGTTCTGGAATAACTTACAATTTGATGAAACTTTGAAGACAGATATAAAGTTAGTTCACCACTGATGACAAAAGTTACACAATTAAAATAGAAATACAGGGAGGTTTGAAGGATAAGGCGAGAAAATACCTCGTATGTAAATAATGTAAATTTTGTACCATGTAACATTACATAAGGCTTACTGAAACTTTTTCTTTTGGTTTATATTCAATGATTTTAGTGCCACTTTCACATATTTACTCCAGGATAAATGATTTTATCATTTGGCTTTAAGAAGGATAGCAAAGAATGAATTATCTTCAAACTGCCTTTCATCTCCCCTGTTACCCTAACCCAGACTGGATACATAAACAGGATTAGGAGGGAGGGAACACTTAACCTTGAACATTTACAGCAGAAGTAGAACGGTAACAAAAGTATAAATTATTATTAAATGCCCTCTGGGGATATCAGGCAAAACTCACTACAGATAGGTTTTGCACCTGTAGCAGATACATGCAATAAATGCAAAACAGTTTCCATGCCAGCTCATTCCTAGTCAAACCAAGAGTTCACAAGATCCATAAATCATAGGTTCTGGATCTCTACCAGTTGTTAGAAATGCAAAAATTATGCAAAAATTATGAAAAAAAAAAAGAAATAGAAAAAAAAAGAATAAAAAAGAAAAAAAGAAACACAGAAAGGATGACACAGAAAGTTTATTTCAGAGTGGTGCTATATCTACTTATCATCACAAATGTATGTTATCGTGATATATAAATTACAAACGTTACTTAGCCAAGTATTGAAATTAATATTATAATATTAATATTAAAATGAATTCCTGAAATTAATTTTCTTTTTTTCATAAAGAAAAATAACTCCTGCCTGAAATGCCTGAATATCAAAATCTGGATCAAAAGGAAGTTTATTCTGTGACCTTTTAGTATTGCTAAACAAGAAAGGAAACATTATTTCCAAAATGGAGGGACATTTTCTAAAGGCATCTTGAAAAGTCAACACGTATCATATGCCAAATTGTCAATTTTGCATGATGAAAACTTTTATATAAATGCTTAGAATTTTCTTCAAAAAACAAGACAGGATCACATCATAATCTAGAGGCAGAACTGAATGATAACATATGCTATAAAATCAAAGATCCTGCACTTAAGAGCTTTTACAATTTTATGAAAATAGTGATGCGAAAAGGCAATTAGAGTGATCAAGAAGGTGAAATCATGATAGATTTCCAGCACTGTCTTAACCACAAGCTTTAAACATATATTTGAAATAACCAAAACAGCATGTATTTAAAATTATGTCACTCTCTTGGCCATTGGTATACTAAAAAACTCATTTTCCTCTTATTAGAAGGCTTTCTGGTTGAAATCCACTCTGTACACAGGTAATAGAGAAGTCTTTCTTTCTTGAAACCTTAAAGTAGTCATAAATAATGCTTTATAGACTGCATGAGACTCAGTAAGAAATCAAGACTCCAAAGACATTTATGATTCCTGATGATTATCTCATGCTGGGGCCTTACAAGTCTGACAATAATAAACCTTTCCTTACAGATTCTTGATCACGTGTTTGTCTATACATATAGAATTTACAAACACATAATTGACAAACATTAGAGATAGTTACAGGCCATACAACCTGTTAAATAACCAGAAATATAACCAAATAACCAGAACCAAAGTTCTGCACTGACAAGAAGATTAATCTTAGGCTAACAACTTGTGAATTAAGTGCTTTCTGTTCTGTTCAAAAATTGCTCTGCCATCGGCTTGAATCAAGTAATAAACTGGAAGCAATAGCTTTAATTCTCTTGTCCTCAGTGATCTGCAGTAACTTCCTTAGCCACAGGAGGATTCTGAGTATATAGTTATTAATATTAATGTTTAAAATTTTAAAGCTGTGAGATGTGCAGAATTGCAGTAACAACAGCCATGAAAGCACCTAGGACTGGCATAATTGTTACCCTGAAAGTTCTCAGGGCTGTGTCTGCTTATTCCAGCGTGTGAGTTGCAGCCCTCATGGCAGAGCAGGCGGGAGACAGGCGGTACCCCACACACCATAAACTGCCATGCAGCAATGAACCCTTGAGCAGAGTCACCCACCGACACCTCGGGCACTATTACTAACTCTGTAGCCAGCACCTACATGAGGGAAGTGACCCTTCCCCTCTGTCTGGTACTTGTAGGACCTTATCTGGGTTGCCACGTCCAGTTTAGGTTCCTCATTACTGAAGCCGACTGTCATTCTGAAGTGAGTCTATGAAAAGGTGACCAAGATGGCCAGGGAGCTGGAGAACAAGATGTGTAAGGAGCGGTTGTGAGCTCAGTCTGCACAGCTTAGAGTAGAAAAAGTTAAGAAAAAACTTTGTGGATGAATAAAACTACTTAATGGCATGATGGCAAGAAGATGGAGCCCAGACTTCTCTCAGAGATGGATGGTTTTGGATGATCCTGTGTTTCCCAAGTTGGAACATGGAGAGTTTCACATACTTATTAGCAACTTGTTTATCACAAGATAAACATTGAAACAGGTAGCTCAGAGAAGTTATAGAAACACTGTGCTGTCCTTGGAGGTGTTCAATACTCCACTGCACATGGCCCTGAACAACCTGATATTAAACATAAGATCTTGGAGCAAGGGCTTGGCCTAGGTGATGTCTAGACATGTCTTTCAATATAAATTAAAATTCTGTGATTCTACTGCTGAACTGATTCTGATTCTAATACCATCAACATTATGAGGATTAATAGAGTTAAAAAGCTAAATAAATATCATTCCCCTTTCTGGCACTTCCATCTGTGACCCTTTGAATACCCAGCAAAGTCCTGTCACATGCCCAGCACAGATATTTTTCCCTTCTATTGCTATACAAGCTTGTGCTGTCTGTGTAATTGTTGTTCCTGTCTCCTGGTTCAAATTCAAGAGTTCTCTATCTGTCAGTGAGTTCAGAATCCAGATAATATGCTTAAAGTTGAGAGGAATGACAGACTTGTCTTTACAAACAAACAGTGGGTCTGCTGGTAGA
>VZSR01003809.1:10602394-10710232 GCA_013398615.1 Brachypodius melanocephalos
GTCGGCAGTCGCTGGCTCCTGCAGGCCTCCGCGGATGTGGCCGCCTCTCCCGGGCCGCTGTTCCCGCGTCCCGGCGGCGGGGCTGGGGCCGGGACGGGCTGCGGTGACGGCGGGAGGATGCGCAGGGCGCCCTCGGCCCGGCTGCTGCCGTCGCCGGCCCCGCCCCCGCGAGTGCGGCCTTGGCTCGCCCGGCTCCGCCGCCCGCAACTCCGCGCAACTCGGGTCCCTTGCCAGGAGTTCACTTAGGAGCGGGATGCCCGCGGCGGGGTCCTTGTGTGGGCGTCCTTAGTAAATATGTTGCGAGCTAGCTGTTGAGTGCTAGCGCGGCCACCATTCCTGAGTGTGGGAATTAAAATAACTTCAGATTTCTTAAAAGATGCGCTCGTGGGCTTAAGCAGTTTGGAGAAGACGGTTTAAAGGTCTGCCATCAAATTGTTTCCAGGCAAAAAATTGAACGTTGCTTTGGTTCCAATTATTCTGAATAATTTCTAGGTGTACTATTGTTGTGAACAAGGAAAAACTTTGCTCTGTAATTTTGGTATCTCCATTGGATAGCACTCTTACAGTGGATGATGTGATTATACTTACTTGTTACAGGTTTCTTTCCTCTTTTCGTTTTTGTAGAGCATTATCTGTGGATGGAGGGAGCAGAGTTGTAGGATCTGAAGTAAATGGACTTGCTAAGAGCAGAATAGTTGGTGCTCTTGTTCTAGTTCAAATACAATGATAAATTTGTTTCATAATGAATAAAATGTGATAAATCAGTTTCATAATAAATAAAATGTTTTTTACTTCTTTGTCTGGATGGGATAACTAACAAAAAATGTCATTTAAAGCTGTGGAAAATAGGTTAGGCTTGTATTGTGTTCTCTTGATTCCTGAACTAGACAAAGTTTTTTTAACGAACATTCACAAGTTTGTAGGACAGTCTGCCATAGTATTAGCCTTCCCCATCTCACTAGTACTTGAATGTCTGACAATTTGTAGTAGGTTTGTCCTCTGTCTTGCGGTAGAGCAGTGTCTTCATCACTAATCCTATTCCTTAGAGAATTGAATCAGAGAATGCTCTCACTGAAATTTACTTCTTGGTAGATGGTGTGCTTGGGAATAAAGAGGAGAATTTGGTAGGCAAAAACTTAGTCCAGACTATGAAAGGTACTGGGAGTTCTGTTGTAGGTTAACCTGGAGTGTTCTGACGATTTGAAAAATTCTGTAGATGTGATGGGTTGAGTCCATAAGTCAGATGGTTACACAGGTTAATTGAAGGTGTGTGTGCAGGTATCATTGTGGTTCTTTAGACAAGCTATTTAATTGTAGCTTTATAAGTGGATTTGGGAAGCTGTAGGAGCTACAAGGAACTACCAACTCAGTACAGATTTGCTTCTTGCCCTCTGTGTTCAATCAACATTGCCCTCCAAAGATTGTGGATTACATTCCTTCCAGTTTAGATGACAGTTTTCAGAGTTATGGTATTTCATAAACTCTGTATTTTAACATACTGATCCTCCACAAAAGTGATTATTATGTTTTTTGTTGCTTTTGTGCAACTTCTTGTAGATATATAAAAGCTTTAAAAAATGACGTGCTCATTTATTGTGTTTCTTCATTTTTGATCACTTGATTAATGAATTGCTTATTTGAGCTGTGAGAATTAGAATACTTACACCAGCCACTTCACTCACTTTATTGGTTTTATTTTTCTTAACCTGAGTTGAGTAAGTTGGTCATTCTCCTTCAAGAATACGTTATGGATTTGTGAGAGCACCTCTGGAAGGTGTCCTATGGACCTGCAATAAAAACATGGGAATGCTTGTGTGGAGTCTACCCCAGCTGTCTTATGTAAAGTAAAAGGGGAAATGCGGCAGTGCAGATAATCGAATTACAACTTGTAAGTCTTATGGTTCTAAGCTTGTAATTGAACTACAGTTTCTATGTCTTTGTGAATGATTCATCCTGCTTTTCTAATCTTTATCTTCAGCACAGACTCTGAAGAAGCCTTGCATTCCTGTGGAAACTGCAGCAAAGGTCCTGATGTCAGATACTTATGAGAGTGTTGAAGTGAAGTCACTGAGGTCTCTGATATGCAGAAACCTATCATGTGCATGTATGCTTGAGGATTTTGCCCAAAAGGGTGTAATACATATTTCTGAAGATGGCTAGAAAAAAAAAAAAACCTATTAAAACATGCTGGAGCTGTTATGTTGGGTTTAATCCAGTGCTTTTGTTTCTGGACCTTCAAGAGTTTTTGACTTGCTGTGATTTATTTCTTCGGTGAAGAATTTACAGTCTTTTGGAAGTCTTATACACACATCCTTACCTTAAGTGTGGTAGTGTTTTTAACTCCAATTAATTGTCCTGCTGCTGTGCAACATCAGTTAGCACAACTCATCAGTTGCTAACCTTTATTGGCCTTGCAGCTGTTTTGTAGGATGACTTGTTTTGCTTGACCTAAGCAGTCTGTAGGAGTCTTTGCCAGTGTTACTGTAGCTCACTTTGCAGTGAGGACAAAGACTTTAATACTCAATGTTTGTTGTAGTGCACTTTGTGCTTTTGAGCTTCATTCAGGCAGACTCATAGTGCATATTTTAAAGCTGGAATATGTTTTCCCACACACACCTAAAGAAACTTCAGTAATAGGCACACTTCTGTAAAAAATTGTAGCCAGCTAAGAATCATGATATGTTCTGGGATGTACTTTATATATAAATAAACATGACAAGATTAATGTATTTTATATATTTATACTGTATGTGTTAAGGCCTGTTTAAAAAATAAAACTAAAAATACATATTAAATATTGCCAGTGGTTCAATGAACACGTGCATCCTGTTCTGCTTTTATTTCTGATGTTTAAGCACAACTTACTACTTTTGCAGTAGAAATTCAGTAGAAATTTTTATATTTTCTGTCATCTTTCCCTACCTCTGATGGACAGATAATTGCTCATGTGCAGCCATTAACAATTAGGGAAATCTATCTTGGAGGAAAAAGTTGTTCACCTTAAAATTAATTTGAAAAATCCTTGCTATTGTTTAATATATTCAACTTGCATAGTTGTAAAAAGGCTTGGGGGGAAAAGCTGATTGGTTCAGCACTTGCTTCAGTACCTTGTCCTTCAGCTTGAAGGTTGTTATCTACAGGAAAATAATTGCTGCTTTTTGTTTACATGGTGAGGGAGGAAGAGGACCAGAGAACATTCAGGTTCACCTTAAGTGTGCAGCGAGGCTTGTTCTCCTCTGTTTCACTTGTATTTGTTGTCATGAACCGCAGAGTAATCAACTGCTGAACACAAGGAAGGAAGTGCTGTGCCTGTGCTGTCATGTGAGGCTGATGGCAGGAAAACAAGAACCCTGATGGAATTTTGAAGCTGAAAAGGAACTAAACAGTAATCAACCATCATTTATCCATAAACAAAATATCTGGGTCATTCTATGCTTGCTGCTCTCAGTGTATGCTTGTATTTGGCCTAATAGGGCTGAGGTGAGAGGTGTTGGGACTCCTGAGCTGGTACCAGAAAATCGTATCTTTCCAGCTCTCCCTTATGTGACATGAATTCACTTGCACTCCAGATATTCATAAAGGTGGTGGCAGGAAAGATACCCAGTCCCTGGAAGGAAATCTCTTGCATGAATGACCATGGTGTGGGCCACAGCAGTGTATTTATGAATTGCACAGCTGGATATATTAGGTGCTTGTGGCAGGGCAAGTGGTGGAACAGATCAACTGCTGTTGCTTGTCTCTGCAGTTTGCCACTGATGGAGCAACTCTGTTTTAAGGCAACTGACTATACTGTTATTTTTGAATTCTTATATGGCATTAGTGAATAAGAAAATTGCACGAGAAAGAAAAAAGAACCAAATGATAGGATAATGTGTCTTTTGTACAAGTAAATGCAGGATACTTGTTGCTTAACAATTTGTGAACTGTAGCTTATTTAATGTGAAGTATGCATAATAAAAAAAAAAAAAAAGGAATTCTGTTCCAGACAAAAGGGAATGGAAGTCTGCAGAACTTGAAGTTCAGTGAAAATTCACATGGGTCCCTGATACTTGCAAATCTGAAATCAATTTTTGTAGTATACAGAATATAAGATGATTTAATATAGTAATACTGTTCTAATACTTTTTATTTGAATGAAAACTGTTCCCAACAATCTTGTAGTCCTTATGGTTATGATTTCTCAGGGTGTTTGGCTAGGTTCCACAGTGAACCACCAAAAAAGAGAGAAAAATGTCAATAGATAATACTCAAGGTATGTACTGTAATTCTGTGGGGTTTTTTTCTGACATAGTCTGATGTGAGCTTTGTTAAAATACCTTGCTTTCTGCTGCCTTTCAGTTGTTTGTTAGAATTGTGTCCTAATTCTAAATGACAATATGATTTTCACAGTCTAGATGTTATTCTTTGTATTCCAGTGGGGTTTGGTATTTCATGTATAATAACTAAGAATAATGTCTCCAAATAACTAAAAATATTATTTGGCGAGACCATGTAACAATCAGAGCTTTTAGGACCTAACATCTCATGTAGAATGGTGTTCACACAAAGTTCATTACTTATCACTTATATTGCTGTAAGTGTGGGTCTGGAAAGCCTTGCAAAATGTCCATAATTGTTCAAAACCCCAAATATTGATACATATCAGTGGAGTTTATGCATTGAATGGGCTATACACAGTGATATTTGGTATTTTGTAGAGTTTTTTGAAATGCTGCCAGTTCCTATGAATCTCCTTCCCTGGGTATTTCTGGATGGTTAGAACAAAAGTTGTTACAGTATCGGGGCAGAGTTATACAGGTTTCAATTTCATCTTCTCCCCCCCACACACCTGTTAATTGAATGGCTCTACATATTTCATCCTTAAAATGAGTTTGAAAATGATGGATGAAGCTGAATGACTGACAAAATTTGCGTTAATTTGAATTTTAATATAGCTTCTGTGATAAAACATTCCAAAGATAGAACTAAATTTACTTTTGAACATCTGTGTTTTAAAACTGCTGTTGCAAAGTGACAGTAACTTCTTCAAACATCTGTTGTTTGACCAGAAGCAGTAGCTTCTTAAGTCCAGGAACATAAATTATAAGTATCTATGTTACGTTTCTTTGTAGAAATAGCATTGTTAATGCTATTCATTCTGCTACTCTGGACGTGATCACAGAAGCTCCTGGAAGTTAAGCAGCCGTGGGAATGTGTGGGGGTGGGTACTGCTTCTTAATTCTCCATACGTGTACTGTCACACCTGCACTTCCTTGTGGACAAAACTCCTAACATCATCCTGGTTCATGTGGTGCTTCCTTTAAATCAGAGCTCCTGTCTTGTGTTTTCCTCTGTGACGAGCTAACAGGAATGGCAGCAAAATGGATGCACTGTTACAGATGAGTCTTCTGTCTCTGTGGGACAGAAATCTTTGCTGGAGGTAGCAACTCAAAGTGAGATGTACCAGTAGTTACTGTGATACCAAAAGTTGCAAATGTTACAGGTTCCGCTGATACTTGGTAGAATTGTCACAAACTCTGAGCAGCTGAATGTGTTATTCCTAGGAAGTGTTTCAGGCTACAAGTGCTGATATGTAGATGTTGTAGTGTGCTGGGAATGAGAATACATTAAATTACACAGCTGTATGTTATGCTGATATATTCAAATATATATATATTCATTACAATACACCTCTGTCTTGTTTCAGCATAAGGAGGAAAGGATCAAATGTGGTGTAAAGAAATCTCACTAGAATAGTCCTTAGGAGGATTTTCTGTACTGTTATGCCATTTGTACAAAGTGGATCAATCGTGTATGTCCTGTGTTCTTTCCAGGAGAATTCTTGCCCCTCCTTTTTTATAGACTTCACCTGAACTTCAAAGTGTTTGTCTCTTTTACATGAAAAGAAATTCAAAATTGATGTCACTACCTTGCAGGACATACTGCCCTTTATTAGCCTGTCCTGGATCATGGTTTGGGACAGAAATGTGGCCCTGTTATTTGGAACTATGTCGCTGAGTGACTTTTAGGCTTAGTCTTAGATCTCATCTCTGAATTCTGATTCTTCCAACAGGGTTGTTTGTGTGGCAGCTTTGTACTTGGGGTGCTGTATTTGTGTAACAGTGGTTGAGTTGGGTTTGTTTTCAAAAGCTCAGGTTATGGAGTACCTTTTGTTTTTGGAAAAAGGAGTATTCCCATTCCTGGATTGTGTTTTGCTTTCTTTGCTGAAGACTTTATTTGTAGGTCAATACCGCTGTTTGGGACTGACACCTGATTTAGGATAGGTGCAGATTCTGAGACTTCTGCCTGGGACAAAGGTCCAAGAGTTTGATGTATAAGTCATGAAAAATAGTCTTTCTATATGTTAATGTATTCAGACCTTTTATGCAGTGTGTGTTGTCATTGTTAGGTGCTGGGGCTTTTACTTTTCAGAGCAAAGTTTAGTGATTTAATGATGAAGGTAACTATATGAATGCATATAATGTTGCTCACAATAGCAACTGTAAAATAATTTTACAAGCAATGAGACTTTGATTGGCACCATACCTGAGAAGCAGTTTGTCATATTTTATCTGCAGACACAAATTTAGATGACATAGGAACTTCAGGTGATTTTAGTAAAAAAGTGATTTTTATTTGATTTAAGTTCTTTAACTTGACATTATGTAGAGCTGTGCATTTGGAAAAAGTTGTCTTTATGTTTTTCTCTTCACTAGTAATGGTCTTTCATACCAAAATAGGTTTACAGACAGTCATAGTTTTTAGCACAGTTATTCTTACAGTAACTGTTGATCCGAAGTGTTCTAATTATTAGGCAAAAAAAAGTTTGAGAACTTCAAATTACTATTGCAGATATTGCAAGTGTTTGAGAACTGCAAATTACTATTGTTTGCATCAGTATAAATGACTGCATGTTTAAGCTATTATTTTTGTATGCCTTCCTGGTTTATATCTATAGTATCTAAATAGAATGATTTGTATTGCTTGGGCAGGCATTTGGATTGCTAAGAACAGGGAGAGAAAACAATTGATTGGGCTGCAATGTCAATAACAATACCCAGTGACAGTGATAAAATGGCCCCATTGTTCTGATCAATGACATGCCCTACTAATTAAAAATAGGGTTCTGCTGAATGTAGATGATGTTTCCTAAGGTCCTGCTGTGTATTTAGGTATTTCTGGTCTCTATTTGTTAAATACAGGGACTCACTCATCTTGTCATGGGTTGAAAAGATCTTATGTTAAGGTGTACATAGCGCTTTGTAAGGTGAGCAAGGGGTAGTAAGGACGGGTGCCTTTTATCATGGAGGCTTCATTGCATGGCTTCTCAATTTGCTGCTTCTGTATATTGTTCTAGTAAGAAAGTGTGATGTAAGAGAGAGAGAGAAGGCAAATAGCATTCAGAATATTTGATTTTTGTAGGTGTCTGGTGGAACATGTAGTTTTAGAATCTGTTTTAAGCAATTTTTTAAAAGCTACTGATGAGAGGGAGCTGCTGTGGCAATAAGTTTCTTTTATGCTTGTAGACCTTTATCTCAACAGATGTAAGGGTTTTTCCCTTAGTTCTTTTTGTTTGTTTGGGTTTTTTGTTTGGTTGGTTTTGGGGTAGGGTTTTTTGTTGTTGTTTCTTGGTTGTTTGCTTGTTTTATTTTTTTGTAGTAGTAGTTCGACAATGCTGCCTTGTGGTTTTCCGTATTATCTCTCTGTATCATTTGGGGCTGGGGGACAATGATTTATTTGGTCTTATTGCAGAGTTTGGTCTTACTCATCCCAGTGACACAGTCAGTAATAAATTTGCCTGCATACAGTAGAAGTACTTTTTCCTTCTATTTTGTTGTCCAGTGGATAAACGTACACTATGGCAAGACTATTGTAATAAGCTTTTAAAGATCCTGGACGTAAATGTTCAGCTCTACAAATAACCAGCATCCTTAAAAGCTGCTAGTATTAACTGTGGTTACACCATAAAAATTTTGTAATGGTGTTATATTGTGTGAGTATCTGATTTTTTTTTAGGTCAGGACCTGTGTTCAGAGACTTCCCAGGTAACACTGGTTAGGGGCGTACTTGCATTAGTGGCACAGCTGAAGCAGTATGGGGACATAGAGCAGAAGTTCTAATCAATTTTTAAAACTTCTGAAACAGCTTTTCTGTGTTTTTTAGGAACAGGTTGAAGGAAATTCTTTAAATTTCATGCATTTAACTGTAGAAGATTTTTCCATTTTCAACTTCCATTGTAATCTAGGAACAGCATGATTGCTTTGTAGTTTAACAGAATTTACTGCTGTGTGAAGCATAGAGGTGTTTGAAATTAGAGGAAAAATGTAACTTCTACTTCTTAGAAATGCAGGGTAATATTTGAGGAAAATAAATATTTGTAATTTGATTTTTCTTGGGTAACTTTCTAGCAAAGCAGTTTGTTTTATGGATACACTGGTTATTTGATTAAGAGGAAGAATTACATGAAAATACATGGTATAGTTATAAACATGGTTATGGATGAATGTGCCTTGCTTAATAAAATTTATGCAGCTGCAGTTTCCTGGGAATTTTCTCTTCATTAGAGGACATGATCTGGACAGTTTTGTCAGTGATACAGGCAGTCTACAGCAGTTGCTGATTTGGTGGTTCATCCTTTAGCAAACAGTTCTTGCTCATCGTATGGATATGCCTGTCACTTTCTTGATTTATTTCTCCTACATTTTCTCTGCTGTTTGACAGATTTCTCCTTTATCCTTAGCCTTGTGAAGTGTTCACATAGGTTGGAGGTAGAGCAGGATAGGGTATGAGTGAGACAGATTTGCAGCTTACTTTGTCCTCTGCCTGTGATGGGAAGCAGAGGGAGGCCTGTAGCAGCCACAGCCACTCAGCCAAATCACCAGCTCTCAATAGGATGGGATGTGGTCACAGCATTGGGTCGCAGTAGCTCAACTAGTCTTTGTCAGCTTTTTTACTCAAAGCTTTCCACTGCAGCCTGTCTTCCATGCTACCCTGCAACCCACAGTCATCTCCTGGGTCTGGTTCATGCATGGACTTATGACCTTTTCCTCCCTCACTAGGTTTGAGAAACACTGCTTTAAGACATCAGCTTAGTTTTCCTTCTTGAGAATGATGGTGTATAGCAAAAGTTATAGGAGATGAGGAACAAATATTTATGCAGGATCTGACAGTGCTTATATTTCTACCTGGGTCTTTTAATCAAGCAGATTAAAAAAAAAAAAAAAAACAAAAAACAAACCAAACTTCTTCATAAGTGCTGCTTCTGCATTTGGTGCGTGAGTAAAAGCAGAAAAGCATGCAGTCACAATTGCCCTATGTCTTGCACCTTCTGCTGCACCCTTGAACATTGCTCTTCTAGACTAATGGAAAGCTGGCAGAAAACACAGAAATTATTATGGACCTGAATAAGTAGCCAAGTTAGATTTAAATAACTTAGAATGGCTTCCATTACTTGTTATGGTACCTATGAAACTCTGCAGCTGCATCTGCTCTGGCAAACAGCCATCGAAGTGGAATGACGTAGGTACATGTGACTTGAGGCATCATTTTCACAGCAGATATTTATATCAAAGTTTCACTTTAAAGTATTTATTGTGCATGGCTTTCTTTCAGTTAAATCTGTTAAATAAATTCCTAATTGTAGTCAGATTTTGTGGAAAGTTTTTTAATATTAAAGGTCCTTTTTTCTTAGGAAACCATATTTTGTCAAGATAGTTTTCTTCATACCTGATTTAGTAGCAGTCATGCTGAGAGTTTTGATGTCTCCACTCTGGCTTTTTTATTCATGTTGCTTTCAGTGCTTCCCTATTTTAATACAAGTTTCTAGGATTATACTTAATTGATTTGTCACTCAAGGAAAATCAGCACTTGAAGCAATTAAGTGCAGCAAAATACTAGGTAACAAAGACACAAAGATTTTTGTTCTCATCCTAGTTATGAAAAATCCATTATTCATTATCTTACTGTTTTTAAATACTGAAGTACAATTTTCCAACACAATAGCAAAATTGCTTTTGAAACAGAATAAATTGCTTGCCAGTTCAGAGGCTGTATTTTGAAGTCAGGCTTACCAAACATGATGGTGCTTATGCTCATTATCTTCACTACTTGGTGAAGCTCCATATTTGAAAGTGCAAACCTAGATACCAATTGTGGGGGAAAACACCCTTGTCTTTAATATAATGATAAACAAATTCTAAAGAAATTATGATCAATGTATTCCGCAAATATTACCACATTTACAAAATAGATTTCAACATTAAGCGTATCTGTGAATGTTTCTCTGCCAGGTCTCTCGCGTGATTCTCTTGCGTTAGTGTGTTTCCTCAAGAAAGATTTTACCCTGTTTACTGTGTTACTGCTCTTTATAAGAGATACTATTTTTCAAATCAGACTTTGTATGGAAGTAAGGGGGATGTGTTACTTTGTGATATCTTGTGCATGCCATTACAGCTGGCAGACTGTGATCTCGCTGGGTGGTGTTGAAACACATCATTAATTGGATGTCCAAGAGCAAAACACAATGCAACATAAACCTCGATATTAAAACTGTAGTAATGTCATTTACAAATTTGATTAGAAGAGATTATAAAAGCATTGAACACTGCATGTTTAAACACATGCCTGTCTTATTGGAAGTAAAGTAATATCTTGAGTTTTTTCTAAGCAGTGCTTTTATAACCTAGTGTTGGTCTAGTCTGAGAGCAATCAATGTAATTTGGTATAATATGGTTGTTAACCTGTAATAACTCCTGTGTTTTGTGAAGAGAATTTTTTGTATAATGATCTTTTTAATGTCATTTAATAATAATAGTAAGAGAAAATATATTGCTAGATTGTCATATTAAACTAAACATCAGATACACCTTTTTGCAAACAATGTTGTGAAGGTCAAGCTTTTCATGTTTATTTTAAACTTATTTTTTAAGTGGGTGCTCTTAGCAATAATTTGGAAAGCATTTTCCGTGCCATATTCTCACATAACTTTCTGGGAACTCCTAACTTTTACTGTTAGTATAGTTTATTTTCATTTGAAACTTTGGTTGTGTTTTCTGCAGTGTGGTAGTGCTTTAAACCATTTGAAACATTGATGAAGATTTCTTGTCACAGGGCCTGATGTACTTAAGGTTCCGGTATTCAGTTGACTTGCAGCTGGGTGTGGGAGATGTTTATTTATTATTATTTCTAGTTATGCAATATTTTCTAATCTGATCTGAACACATCCCTTAATGGTGTTCCATACCAAATGATTCCAAGGCAGTGCAGAAATCAGGGCATCACCTGCCAAAGGAAAGAGGGAGTGTCTAGCTCAAGACTTGTTATACAGTAGTAGGTTTGGGGCTTTTTGTTCCTCTTCCGTATTAGAGTTTACTTCTTAACTGTGTTGATACCAAGTTATTATATAGGCAGTGTAAAGTATGTGGTGTATTTCTTCAATAGAAATCTAATATTCAGTCTCTTGCTTCCCTTCCTCCCTTTCCTGGCATCCAAAAACATTAATAACTGCTTTAATATATGTTCTTGTATACAATAAGGCTCAACACAGGTTTTTGTATTAAATATATAGTGAGTTGAAAAAGTGCAAGCCATGCTTACCCTTTGTGTTTGTAGTATTGTAATATTTGTAATTTTTTTTTTAATACCTTGTTTGTCTATTAAGACTTTGGACACAATACTGTTCAGGGTGCTGTTCTGTCAGCAGAACTCCCTCCTGCTCAGGCAACTTGGTTAGGATCTACAACTGCTTGCTTAGAATTGTGTCCAGACAGGTTTTAAATGTCTCAAAAGATGGAGATGTCACAGTCTCCCTGGACAGCTCATGCCTGTGCTCAGTCATCCTCATGTTAAAAGTGTTTCCTGATGTTGAGATGGCACCTTCTGTGTTTCAGTTTGTGCCTATTGGCTCTAGTCCTGTGGCTGGGCGTCGCTGAAGGCAGCCTGACTCAGTGGTCTTTGCAACCTCCCTTCAGGTTCATAGGTATTAATGAGATCCTGCTTATGCCTTGTCTTCTCCAGGCTGAGCAGTCACATCTCTCTCATTCTTTCCTTGTAGGAGAGGTGCTTCAGTCCCTTCATCATCATCATGGCCCTTCACTGGACTCTATTCAGCATGGCCATGTCTCTCTTGCACTGGACACGCTGCTCCAGGTGTGGCCTCCCCAGTGCTGAGCTGAGGGGAAGCATCTCCTCTCTTGATATGCTGGCAGCACTTTGCCTTTCTTTGCAGCCAGGGCACAGTGCTGGTGTCCACCAGCATCCCCAAGTTCTTTGCTGCCAGGCTCCTTCCCTGGAGTAGCCTCCAGCATGTAGTGGTGAGTGAGGTTGTTCAGGTGCAGAACTTCGCAATTCTTCTTGCTGAGCTTCCTGAGGTTCCTGTCAACCTGTTTCTCCAGGCTGTCAAATATGCACTGGATAGTGGCATGATCATCTGGCCTGTTGTAGCTCCTTTCAGTTTCCTGTCATCTGCAAACTTGCCGAGAGTGCATTTTGCCCTATCTTCTACATCATTAGTGAAGATGTTAAACAAGACTGAGCCAGTATGGATCTCTGGGGTACACTGACCTAGTGTACTGACCTCCAACTAGACTTTGTACCACTGACTACCCTCTGGACTTGGCCATTACGACAGAATTCAATCCATCTCACTGTCTGCTAGTCCAGCTGCTGCAGCACCAACTTGTCTATGAGAATTTTATATGAGACAGTGTCTGAGACCTTACCAAAGTCCAAGCAGATACTATCCACTGCTCTTCCCTCATCTGCCATGTCAGTTATTTAATCTTACAAGTTTGTCATGTTGGTCAAGTAGGACTTCCCTTTGGTGAAGCCATGCTGACTACTCCTCATGGTTTTCTCGTCCTTTTCTGGAAAATATTTCCAAAGGTGAGCTGTTCTATCACCTTCCCAGGGATTGTGGTTAGACTGGAAGTTATGGGCAGGTTCCTTGGGTCCTCCTTCTTGCCCTTTGTGAAAGTAGGAGTGGCATTTGCTTTCCTCCAGTCTTTAGACACTTCTCCCACTTGCCATGATTGATCAAAAATTGTTGGAAGTGACCTTGCAATGACATCTGACAGGTTCCTGAGCACTTATGGGCACATCCCATCAGGGCCTACAGGCATCTTAATATTTTAACATATGAATATATAATAGAATATTACTAATATTATATACCTATATTATTACATATTTTATATATAATTATATATATTTTATTATATATGCAATATTATACTATAAAATAATATATAAAAATATATTCATATTCAGTTTGCTTGAGTGTTCCCTGACTTATCTTCCTTGCTTTAGGCTTTTTTCCTGTTGTCTGAGACCTGGGACTCCTGAAAGTCAGTCTTGCTAATCAAGACTGAAGCAAAGAAGGCATCTAGTACCTCAGCCTTTTCCATGTCCTGTGTAACTATATCCCCTGTTTTATTCAATGAGACCCCATTTTCCCTAGTTTTCCTTATCTCACCCATGTGCTTAAAAACTTCTTGTCTTTGACATCCCTGGCTGGATATAGCTATAGCTTTAGCTATAGCTATAGCTTTCCTAGCTTTGTCCTGGAAGTTTGGACAATGTTTTTGTATTTACCCAGGTTACCTGTCCTTATTTCTACCCTCTATGCACTACATTTGTGTGTCTGGGTTTGAACAGCTCCTTGTTTGTCCAGTCAAGGCCATCCCACTAGATGGGAATGTCTTGAACTTGGAGTAGCTGATCCTTGAATACTAGCCAGCTTTTTTGGGCCCCTCTTCTCCTCAAGACCTTATTCCATGGGACTCTTTCAAGCACTTCTCGAAAAGGCTGAATGCGTTCTGAATTCCAGAGTTGTGAGCTGCTTGCTACCTTCTCCCGTGTTCTCAGAGTCCTGAACTTCAGCATCTTATGGTCACTGCAGTCAAGGCTGTGTTGATCTTCCCATCCCCAGTGAGCCCCTCCTTGCTTGGTGAGTATGAGGCTCAGCAGAGCATCTTGTCTCATGGGCTCCTCCCAAATAATTAGAGGAGGAAGTTTTTGTGGATGTGCTGCAGGACCCTCCAGAATTGCCTGTGTCCTTTTGTGGTGTTCTTCCAGCAGATGGCAGGCTGGTGGAGGTTTGCCATGAAGACCAGGGCCTGGGAATGTGAAGCTGCTTCTCTCTGTCTCTAAAGGGCCTCACCTGCAGGCATTTCCTGTTCAGGTGGTCTCTAGCAGACACCTACTAAAACATTGCCTTTACCTGTTCCATCTTTGCTGTTAACTCAGAAGCTCTCAGTTGAGAGCTCCTCATCCATCCCCAGGCAGAGCTCCATGCACTCCGGCTGCTTGCTTGCATAAAGGGAATGAATTTCCAGTTTTGTTAATTACTATTTTTGTATAGGTTGGGTTGCTGTGGAGAAAATGTGACAGTCTCAGGATTCATCTTGTAAAAGATGATTTTAAAATATAGCTCATAAAAATTAAACTTACTGAGTAACAGTGCACCTTCTTTCAATCATCTTCCCAAAGGTATAAAAGTATGAAATGAATAAGTTAGTCAATTTGCGTGCACATAGGGGAATTTTCTTACTGAATATTCCAGTGTTTTGTCTTAGCTTAAAAAGCATTCCACATATGTAAAATTAGAGTGGATAATAGTTTCTGGGGAGGAAAGAACCATTGTTAGCTTAATGTTCCATGGGTCCCACAGGCACAAATCTTCTTGACTCACTGAATGTTTTTGTGTAGAATCATAAGAGTAACTATAATGTTTTCATAATTAAAACCAAGATACTGATGAGTGGTGTAGAAAGTGAGTCTCAAAGGCCTGCACACATAAGAAAAACATCAGGAAAGCAGGTTGAAAAAGGACAATGGAAATATAAAGTCTTCCATGAAAACTCAGTCACTTGTGTCTGCTATAAGTTTTGCAAAGTAACTTCTGTTTAACAAAGTCTTACAAAGAATCCTTTGAAAATTAGGAAGTTGAAACTTTGTATGCACAGATAATATAAAAGCTAAGAACTTCCCTGGAATTATTTATACTATGATTGACAGTGATTGCAGGCTTTTTCCTGTATTGCCCAATTTTAACTAAAATCAGAATATCTTTTTATTGTGTTAACAAAAATGCATGAGATGCTTAGATGAAAATATCTCCTTGATAAAATTCCATATGGCAAAAATTACCTTGTTAGTTTAGAAGATTCCCAGTAATAAAACGTGATGTATTGGCTATTTATGTAGTGGTTTTATCTCATTTTGACAGGTACCAAGTGGAAGATGAGTCCTCTCATTTGGATGAAATGCCACTGATGATGTCAGAAGAAGGCTTTGAAAATGATGAGAGTGATTACCATACTTTACCAAGAGCCAGAATTTCTCAGAGAAGAAGAGGCCTAGAATGGTTTATCTGTGGTGGCTGGAAGTTCCTTTGCACTAGGTTTGTCGCACACTAGTACTTTTAATTAAAATTTTTAACAAATTAAATAAATAGTAACTTTGTATTGCGGGGATGTGTGCAGAGTACAGAACACAGAATAATTTGCTTGTAACGAGTCTTTTGATTTATTTGCCTGCATTTTCCCTATTAGGGTATTACCAGCTGTTAAAACAGTTCTGAAGAGCTGATGCTGTTTTGCTTCTCCTGTCTGCCTTGCTGACTTGCAAGAGAGATCATGAGCTAAACTTGTCTGAGGTCCATAATTTGGCACGTAATCCTGATTTTCACTTCACTCAAAACTACATTAGGGTAGTGGGGGGGTCAATTTTCTTACTTTAGCAGGTATTAGTGTGTTAAGTTTACAATATGTATAAATTTATTGATGTTGCTGTAAGGAAAAAGCAAATTCATCAACTAATGATTAGTTAACCTTTCAACTTTAAAGGTTAAAATATAAGTGTAACTGGTGGTATTGGAGTGAATTGCAACTGGAATTAGCTCTTGTAATTTGGTTCTTGCTTAGAAACTTTCCGTGCCAAACTCTGCTCTATGCAAATACCTTGGAATAGTAATTTTCTAATGAATTTTTAGCAAAACTTATAAGTAGAGAAACTGCTGTTAGGATTATTAAGGATCTTCTTTTTTCTGTAATTGGAGTGATAAAATCTGAGAATTAGTAAAGTGAAGTGAGTGAAGCATTTTCAGTGGATTTAAATGATGAATGCTTTCTTTGGCAGATTTTTTTAGAACTGGTTTAGATAGAAGTCTTCACAGCTGGTTTTCACGGCACTTTAAGATGCCTGTTGTTTTACCTGAGCAAAGCTGTGCATGTACACCTTCAGTTTTTTGAGATAATTGTTACAAAGCTTTTAAAAACATGATTTGTTTTGATTTCTGTTTTATATAATGATTTAACAAAAACTCATGGTTTATTAATTTTACTATAGGGATTAAGTGTTTGGAAGGTAGAAGGAAAGAACTAAGGCAGAAAAGCTTATGGAAGTACTGTTTGTATACATAAATGAGTTTCGGAAGCAGTCTTTCTGGTACAGACCTACATTTCAGTTGTTAAAAAAATAAGTATTTAAAGAAGCTGTTAATCTTTTGGACATATCTTAAAATTTAGATGCCTTTCAAACAATATACTTTTATGCGAGTTCAGTTCTGTAAGTATGAGTGATCATTAGTTACTGTGGTTATAGTCCTGTACATTTCATGAAAACAGGCGGATCAGTAAAGACTGCACCCTGACATGGAATTTACAGTGTTTGCATAGAGATAGAAAATTGCAAGGTGAGTTTGTGTTGGAATTGATTAAAAATTGTAAGAGAATGCCACAAGAAATGGTCATTAGTGCTGAAGATTGCAAAATTTCATGTTCCTGCTTGCTTTTTAAAATTGAGAGGTACATCTCAGCTTTCAAGCCTAGAAACTTTCAAACCTGTTCTTTAAATTACTTGAGTCATATTTGTGATGGATTTTTGAGAAGGGAAAGAAAAAGAGAGAAAGGAAGTTGCACTATGGATGCTTCTTCTTTTTTTTCTTTTTTTTTTTTTTTGCTACGCTCATATTTTACTGCTAATATAGGTGTGTCAAAAGAAGTCTTTACTAAGAAACTAAGAAAGAGGCTTTTAGGAGAGTATGACTTCTGCTTTGCTGATTTTCTCAACTGATTTTGGAACAATAAAGAGTCCGTTTGGTTTTGCATTTATACCTACTGACATTTTAATTGCATTAGTGTTCTCTGTAGTAGAACATCATAGCAGATAATTTTCATGTTTTCATGGAAAAAATACTGAATAAATGACCATTAGATTCTGGCAGAAGCTTGAAATTTCAGTTGGATATTAGGAGACAGAAGATACTTTCACAGGAAAGCTGCAGATGCCTGCTTAGATGAGGTAGGGAAAAGATGTAGAAGGAAGTTGAATCCCATGGTTACTTATCTACTGGTCCAGTTAGGCTGAATAGAAACCTCCTCTTAGGTGAGCATTTCTGAGTGAGTGTGTAAATACCTGTCATTGTAGTAGGGAGATTTCATCTGGGCTGAGAGCATTATTGAGGCTTTGTAATTGATAAAAATCAGGGATGTGCAGTCAGTGGAAGTTATTCTTTTTGATGGTTT
Source organism: Brachypodius melanocephalos (assembly GCA_013398615.1). Classification (NCBI taxonomy): domain Eukaryota; kingdom Metazoa; phylum Chordata; class Aves; order Passeriformes; family Pycnonotidae; genus Brachypodius; species Brachypodius melanocephalos. The sequence goes on from VZSR01003809.1 coordinate 10,619,899, forward strand.
CGTATTATAATAGCACATTACAAATTTTTGCTGGGGCCTGCAGAATAAATGAGTTTTTGAAATGCCAGTTTTCAGTTGATAAAGTTACCTAGGATCGTGCAAAAAATCATGCAGGAAACTTGGAGGCTACTGTATTACACACATACACCTGCAGTATTTACTTCCGCTGTGTAGTAGAATTAGTTACAGTGTTTGTATGGGGTGTAAAGTATTGGTTTAGAACACGGTTGTGTGTTGATGCCTTCACAATTGAAATGGACAGGAGCCTGTGAGAAAACAATTTTCATATGTGTTGGTGTATTCATGTTAAATGAACAACTGAAATTTATTTCCAGAAGATAAACAGGGGTTTTTTAAGTGTAGTGTAAGATTAAAGCAATCTGAGACCTGTTCAGTTAAACATAATTTAAAATTTCATCCTATTTTTATGGAAATCAGTACCTCATACCTGCATCTGGGTGAGATTGAAATCTCAGCTTCAACATCTAGAATTTCTTTTTGTGCTTTAAATGGAATTGCAAGTTTTTCAAAGCTGTGACAGAAAGATGAACACAATAAAATATTAGGCATTATTCTGGAGCCGAGCTCAGGGGGCCCCTAATTTCTTTTGGGTTCTCAGTGAAAGTCTTGTGTTTGTGTTCAAAATCACTTTACATGTTGCAAACAAACAAAAACCCCCATACCCAGCAGGGGGTTTTGTCTGTCTTGTATTGTTAGGATTAATCTCATTTTTGTGTGAGGAAGTTTTTCCGTCTCTTACTTTGCAACTTTAGAATTTTATGTTCTATAGATTTTTGTGGCTACATCACAAACTGTTACTCTTTAGACTAAAAAGTTTCATCTAGTTTGCTGAAGGAAATATGGGAGGTTTGACAAAGGATCTGTGTGCTTGAAAAATGATTTTGTAAAAATCTTTTATTCAGCTTTTAACTTCAGTTTAGACAATAGACTTGTTGATCAGATCTGAACGGTGTGAGCTTTATCTGCAAATCTCCAGCTCCTTAAAAGAGTTTTTACATTCGCAAGAAAAAAATCATAATTAAATTAAATGTTTCCTTTGATTTTGAACAAACCGAAGACTTAATTCAACCAATACAACTTTTAACTTCAGAAACTGCTTATTTCTTGCTTTCATAGCACAGTTAAAAGAAAACTTTGTGATATAGCAGCTGTTTTGTCATTGTAGTCATTTCCCCTTTAACTTACAAATTCTCTTCAAGCTTGTGAAATTATAATGCACATAGATCAATACTCTGGAGTTCTTTGGGCTGGATTGATTTCTTTCTCATGAGATTTACATTCCACTTGTTATCAAAAAACACTTTGTCCGTATGAAAATGGTGCCATTGAATGGCATTTCCATATGAAGTGAAGGGGATATCAAATGCTCGGATTAATTTGGGCTCTAAGATGGCCTGTACGCTTTCAATTAATCTGCAACGCATTTGTTATGCAGAAGCATGGGAAAATGCTGATCTTTTGAGAATGACATGACCACTGTGTTGCTTTTGGCCTGATTACTGAAGCTACCTGTTGAGTACAATAATTACAGTATGTTTTCTTTGCAGAACTAGTTTCTGCTACTTAAAACCTAATAAGGAAAAGCTGACCCTTGCAGACAATATAGAGCTTTTATATTATCTTTCCATTCTGATGAAAATGCTGTTTTGTGAAAGATACTGGCAGTTAAGCTTGTAGGATAAAAGTAATGAAAAGAGAAAATAAAAAAGCCTTTATTATTAGAGCTGCAGAGTCAGTTGAGACTTTTACTTTAGCTTTTGACTTGTAGAGATGCACTCTATTTATGAAAAAGTTAAGGGTTCTTATTTAACAATTACTCCAGGTTTTGGTTTGTTGGTGGGGAGTTTTTTTGGTTGGTGAGTTTTTGTTGTTTTTAATTTAAATACGGTATTGGTTACTAATATGAAGACAGTGGTTATTGTCTCCACATTAAAATATACATTAAGAAGCAGGTTAGTAAAATGATATTTAATAGATATGCCTTGAAGTTCTTTTATAAATTTGGTTATTTTTCATATATACAGTCTGTTATGTTGATACAGACAACACAGCTTGCAGGTAGCTTAAGGGAAAGACTTTCTGTGCGTTTCCTGAATTTTCTAGGCAAGGGCATTTGAAATACAAACTTAGATCAGTAAACAAGGATGCGCCTTTTTTTTTTTAATTGCGGAATCCCTAGCATAATATGTGGTTTTACATAAGAGCTCAGAAGAATCTGAAGTGTGTGTCAATCATGCTGCATCTCATGTTTCTGGGCTATTTGAAGGTCAGAGAATGCTACTTTCATTTGTCATACAAATTTACTGGGTGCAGAAACCCCATTAAAGGGTCTATATCCTTGCTGAAAAATACATTCTGTATTGGGGAATGTTCATTCAAGAACAGATTAGAAGTGTGTTGGACATTGATAATCTGAGTTACAAAAATTTTGGGTAAACTTCATTGATGTTAGATTTTTTAATTAATATAAATTAATTAATATTTCTGAGGCCAACATGTCCACCTTGTATTCTTTCTGTGATAAAGCAGTAATTGCTGCTGAGACTGTAAACAGCAGAATCGAACTGATTTCTATTTTGATGGTAGTAAAGCTCATCTGAATCATGACATAATTGGTTTGGACATAACCTGTAATATTTTCATTATCTGTAACTTCTCACACCTGAGAACTTGACTGTAGTTAGCTCCGTGTCAGTCAAATCCCTTTTGACAAAGGTATTGCAGTTGTTTCCCAATCAGACATGACTCTTGTGTTTGTGGTTTTTGGCATTTGCTAGACTAATGGTCGTGATGATGTCTTTTATCTGTAGGAAAAAAAGTAGTTTCAAGGACGGGAGACTCTGTGGCAAGGAAGGCAGCGTAATTATGTTGTTGTAGGTGAATGTTTAATTTTAGCAGTAGAGAAATCTTTAATGTCTGAGGAAGTGATTCTCCGAAAGGGACTGTGCCTAATCAAGTATTCAGTGTGTTTACAATTCAAATTGAAAAACTGATAGAACAATGCAGGATTTCAAAGATTGTCAGGGAATTTCTGTCTAAGGGACTGTAGGCAGACCTGTCATGCTAGCTCACTTTGTTCAGGAAAAAATTATTTTCCTGAAACTTTTTTTCTACAGATCTGCCCTTATACTTTCCACTATATGACTTAGCTGTCTGTTCTGTCTCCACACCCCTGCCCTGGAAACTATCAAGTTTAAAGCTTTAATGCCATGAGCAGTTTTATCAAGTAAAAATTCAAGTTGGCACTGCGTGGAATCTTTCTACCTTCTGCTGCAAACATATAACCTGCATGGTTTCGACTATTTTTACAGGTTTTTAGATTTTTAAAGGCTGAGGATAGATATAACTGAAAATAATCCCCTTTTATTCTGCATTAGTTTACAGCTGGATTGATTTGCAGGCCTGGTTTTCCCATGCAGTTGCATGAGTATTTTTGCCAGCACAAGGGAAGGAGCAAGAATCCACACCTTTGTTATGGGGGGAGGGAGGTACTGGAGATTACAGCAGCAGCAGGATCTGTTCACAGCAATTAAACTGATTGTGGAATCATGAAATGGAAAGACTGCTGTTCATTTTGCTTTAAAGACAAGTTCAAGTAATAATATTTCTGATTTGTATGTTACTAAATAATAGGGCTGAATTTTGAAAGTTGAATTAACACCGTTATAATTTTTGTGACAGAGTAATTCTTTGTCACTATTTTAAAGTGACTGGAAAAAGCTGAAGAAAGCATATTTCATTTTTGTAACAAAAATAAAATGCATGTTTACATTTATCACATAGTGAGAGTTTTGAGGAGAAAATCTTTAAAATCCCGCATTTAAAATTGAAGTATTTTAAAGGTCAGCTTGTGAGTATTGACACAGTGGTATTTCCATAACAAAGTTGTTTCTTTGAATAATTTTGCTATTGGCATAATGTTCAATTTTCTTTTAAAAAGAACCAACAACTTTGGATTCCATTCTTTGGCCAAATTAATTTATAATAAGCATGGGATAATGTTAGACTACACACAAGAACACTTTAATAGGGATTGTGGCAATGTAAGCTAACTATCAGCCTTCCTTCCTGCAGTATTTGTGTGTTTCATGATTTTGTAATTGTGAATAAACAGACTAGGAAAGGACCTTAGGAGGTTTCCAGTCAATTCCTTGCCTGTACAGGATGAATTACATCTATCACTGGTGTCTGATCTAACCACATTTTAGAGATCTGCAGCAATTCCAGCCTCTTTAAGTGTCTCCTCCACCCCTGTCATTGAGACTTTACTCAATATCTGTCCATGTAGTGCCCACCTTGCTTATTGATTTGCCACAGTTGAAGGTCTGTCATTAGTTAATAATGGTGGACCTAGAGAATAATTGTCCCTTTCCTCTTTGCAGCTGGTTCTTCCATCCTTGAAACCATATTAGGTCCACACTCAGCCTTCTGTGAGCAGCTCTGTTTCTTTTGGTGTATCTAGTAGTCAGCCTGCCCTGCTTTCTAGACCTGTAATTGTTTTCTTGCTCTTGTGTGTGGTCTCTGTTTTCCCAGTAGGCCTGTTTGTTGAAATTTGGTATTCAGAATGGTCCTGTAAGCCAACTGAGATCATGCTAGCACTGATTGAGAGAAAGGAATACATTCGTGACTTGCTACAAGTAGTATGCTTGTCTGCACTGAACAGGTGTCTTTTTTTTTTGCGCATGTATAACATTCTCATGCAGTAACTGAGCTGCCACCTGGTTTTTGAGAATTTCCTAGTTCTGTATTTGTGTAGTTGGTTATTTCTCTGTAAACTGTGTTGCATTTGTACCTGTTCAACTGCGTTCTATGTCTTCCAGGTAGTTTTTTAGTTTTCCTAATCTGTCAAGGCAGCCTAGAACTCTGATCCGCTCTTTGCATGTACCGCTCTCTCTTCTAGTTTTTTTGTGGTCTGAAAAATGAAATATTCAACAGTCAATTACCCAGTAAGTTCTAAATAAAGCTTTACAGACCTTCTCTGAAATTACTTTGCTTTTATGTAAGCTATTCTGCAATTATTATTTTTCCAACTGCATCAGTTGCAAGAATATGTTCCTTTACTTTCCTTAGGATAGATATCTTGAGAGTTAAATTTTATTAGAGACATGATTTGAGTTGAAAGGGACCTTTAAAGATCATCTAATCCAGCCTTCCTGGCATGGGCACGGACATCTTTCACCAGATCAGGATGCTCAAAACCCCAGGAGTCAATAGAGGACATGCACTTTCAAGCAGTGGTGCAACTGGTTCTTATCAGAGTGAAATTAGTTCCATTTTAGAGATTGTTCTTGATGTGTCACTGTTGGTTGTGATTTCTGTTTTCTTACAGGTGTGTACAAATACATATGAATAGATTGACTACACAGAATTAATCCAGTAAACAGTGCTGAGGTGATTGGACTGTAAATTTCTCTTTTGTTCTCAGCCGAATTCTTCCTGTTGGTTTGAATAAAATTTCCTAATGGTTGTTTTCTTTTTGCTGCATAAAAAAATATTGCCAGTATATTGAAAAGCCTCAACTTCATCAGCTGAAAACTGCTGTTATCAGCTCAGTCAGCTGCTGTAGGTGAAGAGCACAGAAGGTCTGTCTGCTCAGTGTTCCTGATTCACTTGCCTATAACAGACTCCCAACATGACTGAGGCACCTCTTCACTTTATTAACAAATAAATACAGATAAATTCTCCTTTAATGTATGAGACTGTAAACCAAGAATATGCAGTGTACAGCAAACCCACTTTTCTTTGCAAATGGTCTCTGGATGGTCTTTCTGCTTCTGTAGATAGTACTAGCAAGTACTTAAGCTGATTACATTATGTGAGTTGAGTACATCCATGTTTGTTCCTTGTTTTATGACTGTTTGTAAATAGTCTGTTGAGCCTCAGAGGCATCATTCCATTTGCCAGCTTTTGTTCCTCCCTTGTTGTGACCCCCTCCCATCATTCCTGTATCCTTGTCCAAAATGCATTTGTTTAAATGTTGCTGTGAGCTCTTCTCTGTCTCATTGCTCATGGTTTAAACTTCTTCAGTAGATTTGTAAGCTGGCAAGGATGCTGTTCCTTTCTTCTGTGAACTGAAGTTCCTCCATTGCAGATCATTGTGCAATCTGCATTTACATAGTGGACTTCTTTTGAATGTTGTTTTGTTTGTTAGGTTTGGGGGGTTTTAAAACAAAAATTTGACAGTATGGAATTAGCGGTGGTATGGAGGAAACTGAAGATTTGCAAATTATGTGGTAATTGTATCCAAAGCTGCTGAAATCTTTTGAATTGTATGGAACAGAAGCCTTGTTTCCTCTTCCATCATTAGCATAATCTGAGTGTTAGTAATCCAAGATAAAGAGTTTAGCCAAAGGACTATAAAGTAAGATGCAGAATCTTATTAAGTACAATTTTTTGAACCTGTGTCAGGGTAAAGTGTAGTGAAACTTCTCATTAGTGTATTAGAATTTTCTGCAAAGAATGGGCAAGTTTTTATATATGCGTATATCTGGGTGAGTTCGGTAGTCTGAATTGCCCTAAATATCAGACACTAGCATCATGCTAGTTTATTTAGATGTGGCAAACATTTTATAGCCTTTTTTATAAGTATTTGCCTTCAGGGGTTCCAGATTTGGAAATTGTGATCTTGTATCGTACATTTTTAGTTTTAAAATATACAATTTTCTTTCTTTTCAGCTGTTCTGATTGGCTCATAAACATCTGTCGAAGAAAGAAAGACCTAAAGGCTCGCACAGTGTGGCTTGGGTGTCCTGAAAAGTGTGAAGAAAAATATCCCAAAAATGCCATAAAAAATCAAAAGTACAACATCTTTACCTTTATACCTGGGGTAAGGCCACTAAACATTTTCTGGTGTTGGGCTGACTGTATGTTCTGTAGTGTTTTTTGACTAAAAAAAGATAATTTCATTTGCCAGGTTCTTCTTTTTCTTTCTATATTTGTCTCAATGACTTCAATGAAAAATTAACAGTTGAGAGCAGGGTTGCATTTTTATTAAATAGTTTGGTTTTCAAAGGGATATGTACTTAATTGCAGTTTGAGTGGTTGGGATTCAGTGAAGCTTTTGAAATTTGAGGTGGGTTTCTTTGCACTTTTCTATTCATCATTAGAAATTTTTAATCGTTTTTTAAAAGTAAACAATTCTGCATGCAAAGAATTGACTTTGGGAAGTAAATAGTTGAAAATTACAATTTAGTCGCATGGATCTTTTCTCATACTCCTTGCCATTGAAAGTGTAATAAATAATGAATTCCGAAATGGACAACTCCTTAAGGGAGAAAAACAACTAACATCTTCAATATGTATCACAAGTAGGCCTAATTTAGTACTTTTCGGAGTTGGATTTGTTATTGAATGCCTTGTTGCAGGTATTTTTGACTTTGAGTGCAGTTCTTCAACAAATACTTTTGTTGTGGAGTGGAAAGGTTTTCTGTCACTTTTTTCCTAAGAAGATGTATTGCACCTTAATTTCAGTTTTTTGCTTGTACTATACACTGTGTATATGAATACAAAAAGACAATACAGTTTCATGTAGTTCATAGTTTCTAAAAAAATGTGTTGTTATAATGAAATTTAACAACAGAGAAACAATTTTTGAGACTTAAGTAGTTGAACCTAAAAATGTATCCTACTGTGATACTATAAATTTTAGTATTACACTTTTACTCGTATTTTTACAGATACCATCCAAGAGTCTTGTGTCTCATAGCAAAAACTGAATATTTTGTACTTTTGAATACAGACATGCTTTGTCTTAAATTTTTTATTTAAGTGATCATGCTGATTTATAAGAGTATTGATTCTATTCTTCTGGCCTCTTTAGTCCGATGACTGGCAGGTGTTCTGTAATGCATTTCCTTATTAAAACAACAAAAAATATTAATGGCCTTGTAATTAAGACTGATCTCCTGTCAGGAAAATAAAATAACACTTATTATTAACTTTTATTTTATTTTATTCACTTATAACATGTGGATAAAATATTCTCATCATTATTGGACAAAGCAAATGTTTTCTTCCAAATTTTAAATTATTAAATACACTGAAATTGGTTAAGCCACATATGCTTTCCTAAAGGTCACAAAATTCATTAGGCATATAGTAAGCCATTGATTATTGCAACTAGAAATCTGCAGTGTAGATTACAAATCATGAACCAGATTCACATTCCTTAAAGGGATCAGCTGTAGTTTGCAATTCCCTATTGTTTGTTCTTTTTTGATCTTTTGAAAGTCTTGGTTTTACCCAGTAGGTCAAGTCAGATTTTTAATTTGGTACTAGTATTTGAAAACTCAATGGTAACTTCAAAATTAGGTGAGATCCTTAATGTAAAGCCCAACAGCTGGTGAAAATGGAATGTTTTCAAAATTTAATTTTAGATATATTAAGACTTTTCATTTATTAGAATATTGTGTAGCTGTCTTTTTTAACACTGCTTTACTAAAGTAATTTGTAGGTAGTATCATTGTATTGATTCCAAACCCATAAATGTAATAGTCATAAATATTGACTCCAGTGATCTACTCTGGTTGACATTTTCATCGTGTGAAATTTTGTGTTCTCCTCTATTGTTTTTTAAACCTTGAGGCTGGCAGTGGGTAATATTCAATGATTTCATATCCAAATACAAACTTAAAAAAGTGCTTAGATAAATAGAATTTTACTTGCTGGCTAAAAGAGCTGTAACATTTTTAAAATATCACCTAATTTCTGAACATTACATAAAATACGTGCTGCTTCTCCCTTTAAACCAGTCTGTTCAACTTCCATTTACAATTTATTTTTTACAAATAAAACATATCTTCTGTGATGGGTGGGTTTTGAAGATACCTCTCCTGAACTTCAAGGCAGTAGTTTTATTAGTTTTATGTAGCTGGAGACTTTTCAATTTGCTTAACTGGACTGAAGTGCTTAGCTTTGTATTGAATGACCTGTCAGTGGTCTGCCAGGATTCAAAAGATTTGTAGGAAGGTGCTTTTTAACTTCCATCTTCTCCTACAAGATCTGCACCTCCTAAAGTACTGTCTGGACTTTTCTTTGTCCTGGTGTATCAAGTTTTTGTAAGCAATTAAACATTCTAGCAGAAATGAGTGTATGAACTTCATCAGGATCAGCATAAGGTGCAGGTTCAGCCTAAAATACTTTCATTTTGAAGGAAGGCTCTGACCTTTCTTACAACTTCTGATTTCACTTTTTTACCTTTACAGGGTTTTTTTACCTTTACGGTACATGACTTACATTGGTAAGTCATTAAATAGCATTCCACGCACTGAAAAAGCTCTTATGCTTGGAGGCTGTTTAGGTAGTCTCTAGCTGAACTGGCAGCTTTGAGGTACCACTACTTTGCTGTGCCTGCCAGAAAGACACTTTGAACTTTTATGAATATTTTTCCTAGCACATAGGTTTTTACATAATTAAGTAATAATGTTGGACTGGTAAGAGCGATAAATATGAGTCAAATAACCCTGATTTTTATGCAGAAGTCATTGTAATATTAACTGAATTTTAAGATTAAAAGATGAGACAATCTCTAAATGTGGCCTTTTGTTTTATCTTTGAAGTAATTGGTTATTCATTTTCTTAAGTCTCAGTGTTCCAAGTGAAGTCTTTGAAGATTCAAAATTCTATAAAATGAATAATGTTCTTAGCATTGTAATTACAACCAAAGCAATCTTGAGAACATGTGCTTGCTGAAGTGGTGCTTTTAATTACCAAAGGAATCTCTGCATCTGTTATGGCTTTGGAGTATGAGACAATGTATTCTGTGACAGGTCTATTGTGGCTTCACTTAAAAGTTGGATAATAAGCTCTGAGTTTAGACCAAATCTTTGATTTAGTAACAAATATATCTTAGTACCTATATTTAAGTCTTTGCACAGTGATCTTGATATATAGTCCAGTTTTCAAAATACCCAAAATTTAGCAAATTGTTTTTTCAGAGTGAAGAGGCAATACTATCAATGGATTTTCCTCAGCAAAAATAGCAGTATAATATTAAAATAATGTAGTAGTGTGTGATGATATATAATATATTGTGCTATAGAAGTAGCAATAACAATGCCATCTATAATAGTATGATATATAATGCTTTTATATCTCCTATCATGAGGTGTTATTTACATATAGTATGAGTGCAGATTTTAAGACATTTATCTGCTTTCTTTTTCATTTTAGGTTTTATATGAACAGTTCAAGTTTTTCTTGAATCTCTATTTTCTCGTCGTGTCCTGCTCACAGTTTGTACCAGCACTGAAAATAGGCTACCTGTACACATACTGGGCTCCTCTGGTAAACAGAAAAATACTATTAACTAGAAGTTTGGGGGTTTTAATGTTAATGAAAAGTTCATGTCTATGTACATTGCATAAACCTGCAGCTGGTAAACTACAGTGGTCAAAGAACGTAACAGAAGTAAAATGGTTATTTGGAAGCTGTTTGACAGCCTTCCCTTCCACTTGCCTACTAAACCTCTGCTGCACAGGCGAGATTGTTTTTGTTAACCAGCTGGTGTCAGTGTTCAGTGCTCTGTTCTGCCTGCTGGTCACTCAGGAGTTTAAAAAAACCAACCAGCAAAAAAGCTCCAGCTACTGGAGAAACTTACTGGGTAACATAAGTTATTTGTGTGTTAAATATCTTTCCATTTATTGTTATTTCGTGACTGTTTTGTGTTTTCAGACTGGGTCAGAATTGTGAGCATAAATTTTTTTGCATTCCTTCTGTATCAGTTTTGATCACAACCTTTTCTTACGAAAATTGAGATAAAATATTTATACCATGGATAAATCAGAAGGAAATTGTGCCTTGAAAATAAATTATTAATTAAACATGCTTCTCCTAGTTGATCGCCCTGCCAGTTGCACTGGCTTTCTTTTGATATGTCATTTTATTATTGAGCTCTCTGCAGTATTTTCTTGGGAAAATGTTCAAACCCCTTGCTTCTGACTCAGGTTTTCCCTATGGTTTGAAAACTGATTTCTCTTCAGAGGAAACTCTTTTGGAAATCTGCCAGCTGTATTGCCATGATTTGGAATTATTTTCTTACTTGTAACCAGATCATTACCTTTTCTTTCATCTTCTTCCCAGTCCCTCCACACTAGGTTTAAAGGCAGCAAGAGCAAATGCCTTATGTTTTAAACTTTTTAAAAAATTTGGTATTTTTCAGTAGTGTTTATTCTCAGTAGTATTCAAGAAGAACTGTGACATGCTGACTGCTTGAGTAAAGGTCGTTCTTAACAAGTCAATAGAGTAAATATTCTGGATTGATTTCATTGTTTTAATTGTTGTAACATGTGTCCTTTTAGCTATGGATAAATGGAGAGACTGTCCTGGGTGTTCTTCCCACCTCTCTTCTCAGACTTTTGCTTCTGCTGCAACAAAAAAATACTTTCAAGATAGAAAGCTTGTTCAACAGTGGGATTTTAAATGGATATTTACAAAGTCTTTGTCACTGACACAGTAAGAAAAGACAGAAGTCAGCCTTGTCTGGAGGTTGCTCTATTGACCATGATGTGCTGTGTGCAGTGCTATATATTGGTGGGGTAGTGAGGAAAGAAAACCAGTGAACCCTTATCATCTCAGCCCATTTCTGTCCTGCCCAAACAAGGAAGAAAATAATGTATTTTGTGAACACCAGTGATTGTTCCATATAAATATGTTTCTCTTATTCAAAGATATTTTGAACTATGCATCCCAGTTTTCACATACAGCTTGAAAATACCAGTATCTCAGTATGATTTTTGCTAAACTCACTTGTTTCTACCTTAATAGCTTTTCTACTAATTATCAACCTCCAGGTAAAAGGCAGCAATTGAATGTTGAGTGAAGCTAAGCATCTATGAGGAAAATACAAAACATTTAAATCTCATCTGTTGGTCTGCTTTTGCTGCTTGACAGATAGGTTTAGGTTTTTTTTGAAGGACATGTAACTACTGATAAACCTTCAGTAATAAAAAATAAGAGGAGTAGCTATGACTTGTACTTTCTCTCAAAATTTTAAAGGAAGATTGTTTGCCCTGATACTTAAAACCAAATGACTAGAAGCTGACTATTGCTAGAACTGTTTTGGGTTTTTTTTTATGGTGTTATGTGGATTTTGTGGGTTGTTTTGTTAGGATTTTTTTTGCCTTGGTTTATTTCAACAGGTTTTTACAACATAGATACACTTAGATCAATCCCCAAAGTTCTTAAAACAAGACTATTTTATTAATTTATTTTCAATTGCTCCAGGGAATGGACTTCTCATTTCCACTCCAGCATACAAAGGTTTTAAAGCATACAGGTTTGATTGTAGACAGTACACTGAAGATACTTACCTGCTTAGAGTTAAAGAAAGATGACAGGTTCCTTTGTTAAACTGGCTTCACAATTTTAGCTCTGCTTTGGAAGAATATCGACTTGCTTTGAGCAAATGAGTAAAAAGAGAAGTGTCTTTCTTAAATTGTTCCTCATAGTTGTGGTCAGCTGTACTCAGCTGCTCAGCAAGGGACTACTAGAGGAAATTGTTTCAGGCAGCACCTTGCATTCTGTGTTTTGATTACTGTCTAGTAACAAGGTGTGTGCAAATGAGAAATATACTTGAAGATGCTTCAGGGGGGCCCTTTTTTATGCTGCTTAAATATCTATATTGTGAAAGCATATGAAAATGCTGCTGTCAGAAAGGGAGAAAACCTGATTTTTCATTCAATTATGCCCTGGAGAGTAACTAGAGAATGCTTTTTGCATAGGCCATTTTTTGTTCTGTGTGGTTCCACTATAATTGTAGCCAATGTAAACTTTAGCGAACAGGTAGGGCATAACTATAAGGTCACTGCTGAATAAACCTTGGAACTTTGGTCTGGAACTGCAAAACAGCCCTAAAATCTGTAGGAAGATTTTAGTCAACACTCTTTTAGGAAAGCTCTACACCTTCACTCCTTTCATATTGGTGGGACGTTAGGGGAAGTTTGGCAAACTGTGAACTCCTGCAAGAGAAGTCTAATGGCATAAATTTTCTTCTATAAAGTAATGGTGGTTGTCTGAAGCTAGATAGATAATGTAGAATCTTATTTGTTGATATTTGAATTTCATATCCATCTTATTCATAATAATGAAAGGTCCTTTTAGTGGTGAAAATTTTCATTCTCTTTCACTGATGACGAAAACCTCAAGTGCTGAGTCTAAGACAGAAGATCTGATCTGAGGAGGTTTAGAGAGGTAGAGAGGAAATTTATGTGTTTATCCTTGAATTATTCTGTTTTTAACTTACCAAACTTTCTAGCCAGAGACCATCACAGCTGAGCAAAGCATTCTGTATGCTTCCAGTAGAAGCTGCAGTGGCATTATCCTGTTGAAGGAGCAGCCAAAGCATTTAGACACTTAGTTTTTCAGAACAAGTCCCCTCTTTCTTTGTCCAGATTTGTGATGTGTTGCTAAACAACAACATTTAAGATGCAAAATTATTAAACTAGCTATCTATTTATCTTTTTCTGTGTATTAGGAAAAAGGCAATTTTTCAACATTAGTATTGGAGGCTTTTAAAGTAAAGCCCTGAAGTTTGTGGATGATAAGGAAATACGCTTATTGAAACTATAAAGGCTGTTTTTAAGTAATCCAAAGCATCTTCCTTTTTTGCATTTTGAAATGCTGTTTAATTTATGTATATTTGGACAGGTAGTTACCCTAATTATATTTGTACAATGTGCAAGTATGATTTTGTTTTTCCTGGACTAAACCAAGATACTATTTTAACTTATTGAAATAATAGAAATAATAAATCCAAATTAAAAAAAGAAAAGTAAATGTTCTAAGCACATGTTCTTACTCTGTGTAGTGTTCCTACTTGTCTGTTTCTATTCTAGCACTGAGAATTCTGAACTGCATAATTGTATCTTTAACAGGGATTTGTTTTGACGGTCACAGTGGTACGGGAAGCTGTTGATGAATTTCGACGTTACAAGAGAGACAAAGAAATGAACTCACAGTTGTATAGCAAGCTGACAGTACGAGGTTAGCAACACCATTTGTATAAATTCTTTAAATATTTCATCTTTTTCTTATATATACATTTGCAGGCTTTCTGTTCAAAGAAATAACTAATAGTTTCAAGCTGTAATACTTAGAATGAAACTAAATAAAATATATGATTTCCCTTAGACAAATATGATTGTTAAATTTGGCCTGTTTAGGAATTTTAATAAATATTTGGTTGTTTGTCAAAGAAACGTGTGTGTATATGATTGTATATATTTTTTAAGAATTCTGCTGTTTAGTACCCTTACTTCAAAGTGCAATTTACCTCTGAAATTGATGCTAAACAACATTGTCAACTATGTATCAAGTGTATATAGGAAATAAAGCAGCAGTAAATAATTACACTAATTAAAATTCCCTAGAGCTTTTCAAATTTGATGGATATATTTGTGCCTAAGAAAAGGAAGGTGTATTGGAAGTCAGCTTCAATATCAAAATACTAATTTGAATTTTTGCATGTAATTTGAGGGCTGTTTGATCATGCAATATCAGGAACAGCCAGTTTTCTTTAATGAAAGGAGAAATCAGTTATGACTTTTTTTGGACTCAGCACCTTTAACAAGTTTTCATGAAGACTTTTAAGGAAGTGAAGCACTTCAGATGTGAAGTGACAATTAAATTTGGTACGATATTGTAAATTTTCAACATGGGCATGAGAGAACTATGCATTGCTTTTTGCTTTTATGTGCTTAGCACTTTTTACTGTTAGATGTAGAACCCAGTGCCACATAGAAAGGTGCCAAAAAATAGTGAATAACCGGTTATCGAATCTAATGAATAGCCTTAAAATATGACCTTGCTATTACCATCGAAATGTTTTTTTTTTTCTCTGTTAAGGATTTTCCTTGGCATAAAAATTCTAAAAGTGGGAAATTAGGGGAATGTGAGGTTGCACCTCAGGCAGTTAGAGTATAGGGCAGACATTGTGCCAAATGCAAACTCTTTTTACTTCTTCCCAACACATATTTCAGTGCACGTTTTAGTATATCCTGGTGAATATTTTCTGAAAGTCAGTGGGAAGAGTAACATCACCAGGTCTTGGAATCTTGATTAGAAACTAAACTCTTCGAGTAGCTCTGGATAATACTCTCTTCAGAAAAAAAAATTAATTAAAAGCTTGTAATGTAACAGAAGTATGTTCTGTATGTTCCCATTTTTTGGAGTAATTGGAATGTAAACAGTCAATAGTCTCATTAGTGGTAGCATATCCTAGCAGCTGAGAGGCATTCATGCTGCTTCCTTGCAGTATAGACACTTGCATTGTCTTCTGGACTTTCCATACTAAAGGGAGCAACTTTCCTTGTCAGTCTGGAATAGTGTTATCAACATTTAGAGGTACAGCTGTTGAAATTTGGCATATGGGACAATTGGCATAGCTATAATTTGTTTAACATGAGAGTTTCAGTGCTGGCATCCAGATCTTTTTTGCAGTCATTAATACAGTCTGTTAGGAAATGGAATCTTAATGGCTTTTGTTTCAAAGTTGTAATTTAAACTGCTAGTTGGCCTATTCATTTTTTAGCTCTGTTATGGTAGACCACTGAACGCTCACCTTTGAAGCAGATAGTACAATCCTACTCTATTCAGCAACAGTGTTAGAAGCACATGTACAGTTTATAGTTACCTTTGTGGTGTAAGTGTCAAGACTGACATTTGCTCTTTTAAGAGCAAAGTTTGGTGCCTTTTATGCTTCTCTTTTTTTAAACTTATGTTTAGAGTTAATAGACATTGAAGCAGCATTTAAGTAGAAGTTTTAGGATTGTGATTTCCTTTCCCTGCTCACAAAATATTTTGTGAGGGTATATGTATTTGAAAAACCCTTCATTTTGTGGCTTCTCTTAGAAATAGGGAAGTTGTCAATGAAGATTGGATTTTGTGACCTTAGAGATTTAAGAGTAGTATACAGTAGTATATAGGTAAAGCCTAGCAGTTATATCAAAAACTGACACATAGAGAGCAGAAACTTATTAAAAACAAGCTTTAAAAATGCCTCTTTTTAAAAAAAAAGGATATCAGCTTTTAACCTGCAAGTGTTTGTCTGTTTTGACTTTCAGATTTTGGTGTCAGTACCGTCATGTATTCATACTTGATTTTTGTTCTGTGTTTTTTGAAGACTGATCTTCTGCAGAAGTAAAGATTCAAGATCTCTGCTTACAATTAACTCTGAATCCCATGTTGACAATTATGTGTGATCATTGAACTAACAATGTTTTGTAATAATGAGGTTTCAGTGAAAACATTACTGCAGTCACCACTCAAAATTGTAATACATGTTGCCACAAACCCATGTGTAAAATCATGAGTAGTGATAAATTGTACATTCTTCCTAATACAGGGTTCTTCCATAATGAGGTATTTTGAAACAGAGATATAAAAATTTGATACAAAAAACCGAGACTTCTTCCCATGATAATATTAGACCAATATTTTTTACATGTTTCAAAAGGATGTGGGTTTATCTTATTTATCTTTGTAAATTAATAAAGTCAAATGCTATGCTTCCATACACTATTTTTAAAAATAACTTTCAATATAACTACCTAATTTGTAATATTGACAGTATTCTTCAAGTGGAAAATTTTGGTTAGGCCTGCTCTAATAGAGTACAGGCTAATGGTTTGGTGAAAGAAGGCTTTGTTACTTGTGAATGAACAAACTTGATACTGATTTAATTAAAAGGCTGAAAACTAATACCGCTCTTAAGAGTCACTTTTCAGAGTGGAACTGCACTTTATACTGCTCTAGCATCTTTTTTTTCCCTAATGATTTTATGACTTGTGCTAGTTTTACAGTCTTTTATTTGAAATATTTATTTTTTCCATCTCAAAGTTAGAGAAACTGACATAGAGATGTTAAGCAGGTTGCCCATGCTCAAACTGGACAGTAGGAAAATTTAAAATTAACAAGATTCAGTGTTCAGTTTTGGTTGATAAAAATGAAAATTTAATGAAAATCATTTCTATTTAGTTGTTTTGCAAATTATGTGTTTACTAAAGGAAAATAAACATGTTTGTCACAATAAAAGTTATTTGGATCTAAATTGTGATTTATTACTTCCATAAAGATAGTGTGGATAGACTGATTTGCAAACTAATTTTTTTAATACAGTGCTGCAGTAGATTAAAATTGGGAAGTCTGTGACTTTGTATCAGGCTTAACTTTCTGTTGGAGTCTTCCTTAGTCTTGGGAAATCCTAAACACGTAAAACAAGTGAATGCTGTCTTATGACTTGCATGTTGCTGCTGTAAGAACTACCAACTTTTGAAGATAAGGGTATTCACACTAGTAACTCTTGAAGACTTAATATTTCTTTCTAGTAATTCAAAGACTTGAATATCTATTTGTTGCAATCATCTTTTTTTAATAATAATGAGCTGTTGAGAGCAGGAAATCGAGGGAGAATGGAACATCTTTTAAGTGTTCTTTATTTGTAGTTGGACAGATAATGGCCAGATTAACATCTATAGGCTAATTCTGATTCATGAGATCCAGTGATATGCTGTTCCCTATTTGTCATGTAAAAATGAATTTGCAATATGTAACTTTGCACTTTTCAAGTTGGTGAACCTGCTAAACATGAAGTTTGAGTTGTTTCTATTTTTTCAACCTTCATGGCAAGTGATGAAACGTGCAAATCTGTAAATGCATTGAAGTTTTTAAGTGAGCAAGTCAATTAAGTCTACCTGTCTCATGTCTGTCATGTGATTCTTTTCCCTTGTTCCCTTGATTGTGGTATGGAATATGTTAAGTTGTTCAGTGTGTGAGGAATTCTGCTGTCCTAATCTTATTGAGATGTTTGCCACGAAATCTGCTTTGCTGCATATGACAGTCTGCAGATTCTTAATAGACAGTTTTCAGTCAGCCTTCAAGTTTAAGCTGGAAGGAGGAATTTGTGTTTCAGAGCAGTTCACCTGCATATCCTTTTGTAGAGTAGAAAACTGCAGTGGGAAAAAAATTTAAACCTGGGCATTCAGGTTTGGGAGGTCTTCTGTTTTTCTTACCTGAAGGACCATTATACATTTGACACAGTTTTGTCTCTCGTGCACTTATGTATGACCAATTAAGTGCCTATAAAAGACTGATATTCTGAAGCAGAATCACCTCATGTTTATAAACAGGCTATTATCTATTTCATTAGCCTGTGAAAAGCCAACAGGATAATAAAATTGTAAAGCAAGTTTAACTCCTTTTCTCCCTTTCCAATCTTGAAGCTGGCGGTTCTGAACCTTTTCTAGTTAAGTTTATCTGTGCAGTGTTACTGAAGTTTCCAAGAAAAAAAAGATCAAGAAGAAAATAACTTACTATAATAGTCACAACTACTAGTGGCAGAAGAGGCCTGCATCTGTCACTTTTTCTCATAATGTTTAACAGGTTGCAGAGCTCTCACTTTGCAACCTGCAAAGCAAAAGAAAAAATGAATGTCAGGAGAGATAAGATTAATGAAAAAATTACATCCAGGATTCAAGTGCAAAAGACTTAGGTCTTGGCTGTATCCATAAGGGCTGTTAAGGAATGTAACAAAATTGAAAACATACATTCAAAACTCCGTGAAATTAAGGAAATATCAATAACCAGTAGTTACTATTGAAGAGGATAAAGTATGAAAGCAAGTATGTTTCTTTTGGAGACGTGCAGTGATTTCAGGGTTTGTTTGGGGTTTTTTTGTTAGAATTTCAGCTCTTCAGGAACAGCTTGTCCCTCTGCTTTGAAAAGCCAGTTCTTTAAGAAACCACACCATATCTGAATCTGGAGGTACAACATTAGGTTTTTATTGCTTATAACGTTTCAGACCTACTGATGACTTGATTCCTGGTATTCAGACCGTTTGGAACAGACAAGTTTTTAAAAAGTTATGTAAGTTTTATCTAATTAGGGAATCAGTACTAACAATAGAAACAGAACTTGAAATTTTAATGTAAGAAAGAATTTAAAATAGAGGCCAGAAGAGAGCAAAAAACAAGGAGACTGTTATTCCACATTTTTGCAACGTTGAGGAGATTGGATAAGAAAGAATTTTACCAAGAGTAGACAGGACACATAGGAGAGAAGATAGGAAGCTTTTTGGTAGAGTTTTACAATTGGTGGTTAAAGACTAACCTCACTTCACTATGTAACATTGAGTTTGAAAGAGCAACCTACAGACAACACTTGCTCTAGAACATCAGCATCCTCACCCTGGACTCACTGGAACTTTGAGTTTTCCCCCAGTGCCTGCCTGCTCTGTTCTCCTCCAGCTCCCCATTATGTTATGTGTACTCTAATGATGCTGGCAGGAATAGATACCAGGAAGAACTTTTATACAGTTCTACACTGCCGTCAGTCAAGAGTTTTGTATTTATGGGTTAAAGACAAGCACTACTAACTCCACAAACAGTACTTCAGACAGTATTAAAGGTGCCATGGGTAAGATGCAATAGCAACTTACAAAGAATTTGAAGATGCTGTTTTCAGAAGTCTCTGTTCTTTCAAGAGTGGCAGTCAGGTGATGGAGACACTTTTTAATAAAAAGAAGCACAGTTTATACCCACATTTTGTTTACTTCATTTCCTAATTTTTTGTGTGAAGTAGTTTTTAGCATATATGAGATATTTATTAGTTTTTCAAATCATTGCAGTTCATTTCAAGTGGCTTCATCTCGGGAGTATAATGACTTACTACAGACACATTTCAGTATTCCTGTTCTGCGTCATTTTATACATCGCTTTAGGCGAAAGCCTTGCGCCTTGGTGGACTATAAAGTCTGGATGCGCAGCCACTTCTGACAGCTTTGGACTTTTTATTGGTAATTACACAGATGGTGAAATGTGTTTTGCTACGGAGATGTTTTTAGAGAAAAAATAGTTTGCAAAAATAATTTATGCAGTGAATAACATTCGGTGTCTTTTTTTTTCTAAATGCATTTTCAGTAAGATGTAGTATTGCATTATTTTAATGTTCTCTGAAATGGTATCTAATGAGTCTCATTTTTGCTAGCCTAAAAGAAAGCATTATGTGTGTTGACTTCCCAGAATTTTAAGTTATTTTTTAAATTACTGCCACATTTTACCATTTAGTATTTAGTGTAACGTATCCTGCCATTCAAATTTATTGCAGAATTGTCCTGTATGTATGTAAGGCCTTTTCCTTATGTGTGTGGATGTACAGGATGATCCAACAAGACATGTTAGTGTCTAGTAAAGGGAGCATTCTGTTCTGTTATACTAAGCCACCTAGAAAGCAGTCTGATAAGGAAACTTTTCAGTTCATTAAGTGAAATACCTGGAGTTGCTAGATTAGGTACAGAGGTGCAGTGTGGGTTCTTCTTGGTGTACTTGGCACCAAAAATCTTTGCTTTATATCTGCCCTTCATCATGTTGCACAGGAACATTCTACTTTCTCTTGGCCTCTCAGGCTTAGTGTCTTTCAGTCTTTACTGTAGGTGCAATTATGGCCTGACTGTGGAAAATCTGATTGTTTAAGCTGATAAAATTGCCAGTAGTTGCGTTTGGTTAGTACTTCTGAATAGTTTTGCTCATACATGACTGTATAGGTGGTGTAGATCTGAGACTTGACATAGCTTGTACTAGAATTTTTGGGGCTATTGCTGCTATAGTCAAGTGACTGACTGATAAATTGATGAAAATTGTTAGCAGAAGAATGGAAAACAATATAGGAAATGCTATCCTTTTGATAAAACCAACAGACTTAGAAAGCAAAGTAACCTTACAAAGTTCCTTCTGGTAATGCTATTCACTTCTAGTCAAAACTTTGGAATTTTTAAGGAGAATTCACAGGTTTGTGCAGGTAAGCAGGTGAAATATGTTGATTTTATGTCAGACTGTTCTTTTAGTGGTTGAGCTTTAATATTAGTTACTTTAAATTAAAAAAAAAGCTTTTGATACTAATTTAGTTGACACTAATTTAATTTATGTAGGTATCTTGAAATTAAATTCTTGTAGAGAATTGATGATGTTTTTGCTACAGCTTTTTACACCTTCTGCAGTCTTCTACTACTTCCTCTCCCCTCACAAGTGTTTCTATTCAAGATAGAATTTTTCTTATATTTGAGAGCAGAGGACAGAAAATGCTTCTGGCAACTGAAAAATGGAACTAGTGTAGAAGGTCACTATCAGTAGCAAAGTCTGGCTCTCAGAAGTAACTTTGCAGACAGGCTAAATCACAAAAATTGTAATTTTCGTGACATTTCATATTTTAGAAGTGCGATTTTAATATGTGTAAGTAAGTGCATATTTAATACATGTAAGTAATACATTTTAAATGCATCCACTGTACATAAGAGGAATTTGTTTGTTATTGACTGAATTAGACATAAAAGAACTGCTGCTTTTGCATGAAATTTTAAAGGGCAAGTACTGAAAATAATTACTCATAATGTGAATCTTACTGCCTTTCACTAAATATAAATATAAGGAATTCTGATCTCTCTTTATTGAGAGTTGTAATGAGAAGGTCTCGTGGATTTGCATCCTACCCTAGGATTTTTTACTATACTTAGTAAAACTGAGATGTGACAGTGCATTGACAAATCTGCTACTCATACACAGTATTTTTGATTAAACTTCAAACTTTTTGCTGCTCATTCTGTGCTTTTTGTGTGTTTTCTGTTCTAATTCATTCTACCTGTCATTTAGAACTCTACCACCTTACCATGTTTTGACATACGTGCCATCTTATACCTGCTGCTTGGAACTGTATTTCTGTTGAGGGAAGATCATACTTACAGGGGATGTGTTTCAGCTCAGCAGGCTATTCAAATATGTGTGTGTGTTTATATCCTATGGGGATTTTGGGGTTTGGTTGTTTTTGACTCAGGGAAGCAACTTTATTCTGGGAGTTGTAGACCTGGGAGCTAGAACTCCTGAATGCTAATGAGATCAATAATAACATACTTTGGGCAATAGCTTAACCTCTCTGTCTCAGTTTTTCAGACCATCAAATAAGAATGTTAAAACTTAACAGTCTTACAAATAATAATACCCTACAGAACATATGAAAATTAAATTGGAAAATGTGCCGTGTATATTTTTGAGTGAGTTGTTCACAGCAGTTACTGAATGGGCAGCTTTAGATGATGAAAAACTTGTATTTCAGCTTTTAGTATTTTACTTTTCTAGATTTAAATCTTCAGGCATTTTTTTGACTTCAGAGATATTTATGTCTTTTCTACTATAACTGCCAACATTATCAGACAGTGCCAATTACATCAGGAACTTAAGTGGTCAGGCAAAGTTACCTGTTGCTAACAAGGCTGTGAATAACAACTCGTGTGCAAGACTGCTCCATGACTATAAACCTAACCGTTCATCAGACACAGAAGTGCTGTCTAATAGATGTGAAAGATTCCTTTTTCCAATTTTACAATTCTATTACAGATACTATAGATCAGATTTGAGTATCTCCCATATGTATTTTTCCCTCTAATACAATAGCTAACTGATTACAATACTGGAAGTTTTAAACCACTGGGTTGTTTATTCAAACAGATGAAATGTATTTATCAATGTGTTCATCCGACATCTTTTTCTCTATAAATTGAAACATTTTCACTTAAGAGTAGCATCTATAAATAATACTGGCATTCTGGGATTTATATTCTTGTTATTCTTTATTAATGTTGATTACATTTCTTCTTTTTTTTTTTTAAGGTAAAGTGCAAGTTAAGAGTTCAGACATACAAGTTGGAGACCTCATCATAGTGGAAAAGGTTGATACTTTTAAAATATATTTTAGAGACTAAAGATTATTAACATGCTAATTATCTTCTGAAGAAAAGTGTATCAAGGTACTTATCTGTGAAGTCCTAAATAGCTAGTATTTTAGTTCAATTCCTATTTGAGAATCTTCAAGGAAGTCTATTATAGAACTAATTATATTTTAATTGAATGTATATTTTTTTTTTATGAATAGGTATATGCTTAGAGGAATCTTGTGAAGGGAATACAACTACAAAATTAAATTTCCTGACATGTGCTCTGCTGAATGTTTTAAGATGTCTCCTTACTGATACCTTCCTTCTGATGGTTGAGTCAGTGTTTCTCTGTATGAAACTTTCAAGGATAATCTTTATTTATGCATGTATATATAAAAATATATGAAGATATATTCATATTTTGATATTTATATATTTGTATTATTTAATATCATATGTATCTATATATAATTAAATAATAAGAAAGTTTATATTTTTTAATGGACAGAAAGCTTTCTAGTTTGTTCGCAGATGGCGAGTGAGAGCTGTGAATTCTTCTTTGCTCTGTATTACTGTTATAATAAAGATTGCTGCCTTTCAGGGCTGCTAAGAAATTATTGTGATCTTAGAAGTCAGCTTAAATTTGTTGTCAGAGGTAATTATTTTTGCTTAAATTAATTCTGGAAAGGTGACTCACTTTCTGGGTGCCTCCAACTAATTCCCATCACACTTTGTATTAGAGAGCTGATCCATTGAGATGCTGGAAGGAGGCACCTCAAATTGAAGCTTGTATCTACTTCTGCTTCGTTTGGAAAACTTCTGTTTCCTTTCTTTCTATTTATTCTGTAGTTCAAAGAGAAAAAACAAGTATCATTTGGCTTGCTGCTCTCAGCTTAAAATTTTTTTTTGTCATGTACTTTGCACTATTTCTTGCCTTTTTTCCTGTTTTTTTTTTTTTTGGTCTGCTGTGTGTACCTTATAACTTTTTTGGCCCATCTGAGCAGCAAGTGCTAGGCTGCACAAGATAGGCACTGGTATGTCTGGCCTTACATCTATTTTGCTTTATACCTTGTTAGCTTAGAGTGCAAGTGGAATTGGCTTGCACATGCTTGCTTCTGCCTATTCCAGAACTTCTAGGAAACTGAGATGTTTTTCTGATTTTTATTAGGGAATTTTTTGGCCCTTCTTGAACTCTAAACCTGGAATTAATTATTAGAGAGTGTAGGGAAGACTGATGGCTACTTAGGTGATCTGCCTTCCCTGAAATTCACTGTGATTCATCTGTCTGTTGGATTATGCTGGAATTTGGAAAACTGGAGTTGCTTTGGGGATCATTCTGTCATGCATAAAGCTGTTCATTAGCATCTGTTTTAGCAGTATTCGCAGTAGCTTAGAGCTCATATGTTGTGAGTACCTGAAGTTTCTAATGGAAAAAAGTAATGTTTAAGGAATTAGAGAAATAATGAGTAGTGTGCTTTTTGATGAAGATTTTAGTCAGGTATTATCAGCAAGATGTGTATAATGGTTTGAATGTAGTGTTTTAGCGTCAAGCTCCCTACTGCCCCAGCAGAGCTGCCTTTTTTTCCTTTTGACCTAGCTGAGGGTGCTTTC
The DNA here is from genome assembly GCA_013398615.1 of Brachypodius melanocephalos. Lineage (NCBI taxonomy): Eukaryota > Metazoa > Chordata > Aves > Passeriformes > Pycnonotidae > Brachypodius > Brachypodius melanocephalos. The sequence goes on from VZSR01003809.1 coordinate 10,644,224, forward strand.
AGACTAATGAAATTAAATGTTTTCTGGTTCTGTTGAGGAGTGTATTTTGTTGGAGCAAGCAGTTTTCAATTTCAGAGTATGACTCTTAAGCCAAAGAACCAGTCAGGAGTGAAATGTTCAATTGCTCACTCTAATGGCAGAGAAACAAGTTAACATTGTATTTGACTGGTAGATGCATCAACAGCATTTCTGCAGTGAAATTAATGACTCACTTGAGCTGAAGATCCATATGTTAACTAGTGACTGCATCACAAATACTAATAACTTAAGTGAAAGACTTTTCTAGATTTAAACTTTGAATATCCTGTGATTATTGTCTTTTTTTAAATAGTCCTAATTAATTTCAAAGTATTTCTTAAGTGACTGTAATATGCTTAAAATAGTATTGTTTCAAGTAATATATTATTGTTTCAACTGCAAATTTCATATTGCACTATTACTACACAGGATGAAGCCTGAACAGATGAAAATATTGCCTAATTTTAAAAGCTGAAAGACATTAATATCTCTTAGCTGAAAAATGGTCCACTGCTTTAAACAGTCTTGCTACTTCTGGGTGTTTTCCTTGGCTTATGTTAAGATACATTTTTTGTTTCCAGTGGAAGCACAGATGTGCATAGAGTTCCTAAATAAGACAATTGAAGGGATGGGTTGTTGAGTTCAGATACTGTTATTTAGACACTGTACCTTACTGGCTGTTTGGAATACATTTTGGAGATGAGAGGAGGACATAAAACTCAGTTACACAGTTAATAATAATAACTACACATTTATGGGACAACATTTAACAATAACAACATAATAGTGATTTAAAGCATGGGGACAGTAATGCTTTTTCTTAAAACCTTGAGAGCTTTTCTTGGAGCTGTAAAGGTATGCAATTTTTTTCTTAATCTTGAGTGTAAAGTGAAATTAATCCAATATTTGCAAGGATTGCAGTTAATGCTAACATGCAGTATCTCGCAGCATGCAGATCCAAGAAGACAACTGGGAAGTGCCTCTTCTATTCATAACTCAGAAGGAAGAGAGAATATTTTAGTTAATGGTAAAAGTACATGGTTTATTATATGAATGGAGAAAGAAGGACAGTAGATGGAAAATTCCAAGGGTCTGTAGCTCTATGCACCATTGAGGGAAGTTGAAAGACTGACTAAGGAACAGGAAAAGCTTATGTAAATACCGATTTCATGAGAATAACGTGAAAAATATAAAAGTAATTTGAAAGCTATGCAAAGAGTATTTTTAAGTGAATATTGTAGCCTGTGTCACAGAAAAGTATAGATGTCTTTATGGGTTTTCTTGTTTATCAATCTGGCTGGTATTCCTGGATGGCATAGAGTTACTTGTGGGAACCCTGGAGCTGGGAAAGCACTTGCCTTGTATTGGCCATTGGCTGGCTGTAGTTGGATCTCTAGGACTGAAAAGGCTGAAAACACTGATATAAATGGGAGCCCTCCTTTTCTGGAGCTCTAATTCTGCCCAGATTTAAGAAAAACAATGTATTCAAGTAATTTTTATGATTTATATATTCAAATTTCAGTATATGTTAATAAACATTTCTGGTATCATCTCCATGATAATTGAGATTATGTAGTTTTTTCATTGGTTTCTGAACGCTTGAAGTTGTCATTTTAACTTGTTCTACTTTGATAAATATGACATGATTGACATACTGCTGCTGTTTGACTGTGACAATGTACAATAGAATTTAATTTTCTCCATAATGAGATGTTAAAGATTTTTGTAGCATACTTGCCTTTTGTTTTTGTGTAGTCATTCTTTTATAGTGACTAGGTATGTATCTGCAGGGCTATCTTTGCTCTCCAGAGTCAGCAATAATTGTGACAATGGTTTTGGTACCTAGTACTCCTGCAGTGCCTTTCTGCCCACTTCCAATTTATGAAAAACCTGATAATTAAACAAGATGTCAATTTAAAATATTTTAAAGACAAGTCAGTCTCTAGCCTTCCCTACATGGTAGGATACATTCAGATACATTTATGCAGGAAAGGTTTCATTATTTTATAGGAAAGAAAAATGAGTAAGAGAGAACACAAAGGAAGGCAAAACCAATCTGTATTTTTTGTATTAAAATGAGAAAATATTCACATGACTAATTTGATCACAGTCTATAACTTTCTTATTGGGGGGCAGAGGGGAGGAATTGCTGATCACTCTCTGGTGATCAGTGACAGGATACAAGGAAATGGAATCACAAGGGCATGCAGTGACAGTACAAGGAGCAATGGCTTTAAATGGAAAAAGAGTAGGTATGGATTAGATAGTAGCCAGGAATTCTTCACTGTGAGGGTGGTGATGCACTGGAACAGGTTGCCCAGAGAAGCTGTGGATTCCCTGTCCGTAGAAGTGTTAAAGGTCAGGCTGGATGGAGCTTTGAGCAATCTGGTCCTGTGAAAGGTGTTCCTGCCCATGCCAGAGGGTTGGAACAAGATGATGTTTAAGGTCTCTTGCAACCCAAACCATTCTATGATTTAATGCATGAAGCTGTGTTAGAGGAAGTTCTGGGAAAAGCCTCGTCGCTGAGACACTGGGCAATCACTGGAACAGGATTCCCAGAGAAGTGGTCGTGGCACCAAACCTGTTTGAGTTCACGGACTGTCTGGACATTCTTACTAAAGTGGTTTAGTCATAGATAGTCCTTAAAGCAGCAGGGAACTGGACTCTGTGATCTTTATGGGTCCCTTCCAACTTCAAATATGCCATGATTCTGCCCAGTTTTGTCAGGTATAAAGTATCTGAATCTTGGATACTCTGTGCCAGGTGAATGTTTCATTTGCTCATACTGTTTGGAAATATGTCTTCTGTGGAAGTTGGTAGGGACTTGTAGATACCTCCTTTGTATTACCAGAACTTCTATTTAATTCAGTATTAGATAATTTGACTGTTATTTTTGCAGAAATTTTGGATGTTGAAGTGTTTTAGCTTGTTTACAAGTAACTGGAAGTTTGTAGGCATGAAGTCAGTAAGCTGAAACTTGTGTAATGGATTTATGTCAGAGCTGGCAGGGGAGCTGCAAAAATGCATAGCTAATCTATATTAAGACTGGATATCTGTTTAATTGTTATTGTCATTTAAGGACAGAATTATTTAATTTTGAACTTGCCTTTTCCTTTTTCTCTTTTTCCTTCTAATAGCAAAATAATACACTTTAAGGTTAAGCCTTTTTCTGCATTGTTTTCCAAATTTGAATGAGATATTCCTAGTTGAATCTGGGCTTTTGGTGGATAATAAATTTCACTACATCCTTAATTATTAGCTCTTATAAAGCAAGATTCAAAAAAATGCTATACTAGTTACAGATGAACAGCCTCTTCAAGGTGAATACTGTTGGCATCCAAGCACGTGAATTTTATTTGTAAAAGCAGTTAAAATGGAAAATGTTGCAAATCAGGAAATATTAATGGATGAAAATGCATCATTTTAAGTTATGTAGATTTTTTTTTGCTACCTATATAGAATTTTCAGGTGAACTAAAACATACATCTATTTTTTAGTGTTTCCCAACTTCCTCATTTTTCAAGCTTCATCTTTGCTTATGATAATAACCCTTTCTGTAGCCATTTATGGCCCCTCTTTACTGAACTTCCCATAGAGAATACAGTTGCAATTGCTTCCAGTCCCATTTGTAAGCTGGTGTTGTATGTTACAAGGAGTGGTGAGAAGTACCCATCTCCCAGAGATTCAGGGAGTTTACATCATCTTATTTTGAAATCTAAGCCCATGTAACACATAGTCTGGCAGTTGACTCTGGCAGATGTCTTCAGGTGACACTATTCCAAATGGCACTGTTGTGGTCACGTGTTGTTCATGGGAAGATTTCTTTGGATTAATGGAAAACCTTGCTTTTTTCCTTTCCAGTGTGTTGCAGATTCTGATCTGTTGGTTATTTTTGCTTTCTCTGGTGTTTCATACCTAAACCCTGTGTTGGCCATGTGTAACTGGTGCTGGTAGATGCCTCAGGAACAAGTGGAGAGAGAGCTGAGGGTTTGGGTAGTCATGTAGCAGACACCATGTGTGTGGGAGGCTGGTATCGTTCATTTTGTTTAACCTGTGAAAGCTTAGATTGCCCTTTCTGTGATCAACAAATAATTGAAAACTTGAAAACAGGTACATCTCACTGCAAATATGATTCTATGTCTTAGATAGTGAGGAAGAATTTCTGTTCATTTTGCATATATGGATCAGGAAACTGCAGTACCTTAATTTGATATATCCTGTGTGTATGTTTGTGTGTGTTGGAAGAGAGAAGAATGCTTGCACTTGAGTGCCAAGACGGATATTTCAAATTTACCTTTTTTTTCCCTATTATGTCTGTTAACTGAATGTCAGAGCTTTGCTCAGTGAAACCATTTTAAGATATTTCAATTACTTATTTATATACTTGAAGTACTGTTTTCAGTCAAGAAAATGTTAATCTGTTCTTCAGATATTTATGATTCACTTATAAAGAACATCTGAAAGGATTAGCTGTTGTTTATTTATGGTATAATTTTTTGAAAATATTGATTTCTGAATTGCAAATGCTGAATGTAAAGTACTGTGAGAAATCCTATTTTAATTGAGTTTCAATCCAAGTGTGACCTTTTGATGATAGATCTTACTGGACTTTTGATTGGAATTCACTTTTTTTCCTACTTACAAAAAATGCACCTTTCTTTTCTTCTCTCAGAATCAACGAATCCCATCTGACATGGTATTTCTTAGAACCTCAGAAAAAACAGGTATGTTTTGACAATTCACACTGGTTACATGATAAGTTGGTGGTTGTAGTAAAATTTTAGACTGTACATTGTGGCCAATTTGAAATGATTAAATAGATTGATGAAGCTCTACCGTCATCACATTAATGGGAGAGAGTCCGTACATGACAAACACATTGTGCTTGGACTGTAAACCAGGAGTAACCTTAGTGTGAACGTGAGGCTTCTACGGGTGTTTCTCTACATGGATGGTTTTTACGAGCTGGTTTAAATATTAAAAATGCTAAAAATATTTAGCAAATATAAGACTGTACTTGATTAGTATGATTTGACATATTATTCACAACTGATCATTGTCTTGCAAGATACATTTAGATGTCATCAAACTGTGTTTCAGTTATTAAAATTGAAAAAAACTCAAATCTGAACCTACTAATATGTGTTTAAAAGAACTATTTTTGGAAAAAATTCATTACAATGATCTGAACTCCTGAAATAACTTTTTTTTTTTTTTTTTTTTTTTTTAACTTCAAAATAATACTGCCATTTTGGTCAGTCAAAAAAATAAAAAAGGCAAAAAACCCAGGAATTTTCTTGCATGAGAGAAGGAAAAGTTCTGCTTGTTAGCTCTATTTCTCTTCACATGGTGATAGGGGAATACTCTTAATCTTTGAGAAACAAATATCTCCTTTATAGGAACCCTATAAATTATAGCTGTTTTGTAAAGTTTAGAAATTACTACTGGATGCTTCTGTGTATAACTCAAATGAGTTTTCCTCCTTTATATTACCATTTCTCTTCAGATCCTGAAGAACTGTCGGGTATTTGTCAGACAGCACTAAATTTCAGAAAGCTAATAGCTGTGATATTGGTAAGCCCTGTGTTAGTGGCACATAGTATTTCACTGTGGCACTGGAGTTCTATCATATATTTCAGATAAAAGCCTAAATTTGCAGGGATCATTTGAAAGAGAAGACAAAAATATTTCTGATAGCCTACGGAACTGTAGTAGAGCTATATATTTGCTAAAAGAAGAAATTACTGTATAGTTACTGTGTCTTGTTAGTGCTGATTACATGCAGTGATCATCTATAACTGGCCTGGAGTGACAAAGTCTTCTAGTGATCTTATATAAGCTTCATTTTTGTTAACCACACTCAGGTTCAGGATACAGGGGCTTTTCTTTTTATTCTCTCTCAGAACCACAGTCTATTAAAAATCCTGATTTTCTATTAACAACCAACAGGTTAACTAGTTTTATTGGTGTTGCACTTCTTTAAAAACAAAACAAGAAAACAAAACCACCCAAAAATAATTTGCTAAACTTCAAGCATATGGCAGTAATTGTTTTTTGACTAAAGAGTGAACACTTACATCTGTAATTGTTTCTTCCTGATGTTGCAGTTTTGACTGATATATGCTTTATTTTATAGTTGAAGCTTTTAAGTACTTTGTGAAATAGTTTTTGCATGGTTTTATCTTTTATGTGTAATTTTATCTTCTGTGTAATACAGCAGTTTAACTATAGCTTCTTACTATAAATCCATAAAGAGTAAAATGGAGAGTTTGAACTAATCTCAAAATCCAAACCTCCCTGTAAACGTCTTTCAGGATAAAGTAACAATTTTCCATCTTCAATATTTACATTACATATTAATGTAGTCTGCAGCACTGCAATATTCTACATCATCACTCAAAGAAATAAGCAATTTGAGTTATAAACAGGTAGTTTATACAGTTTACAAAGTTCATCCAGAAGCTCATCCCCCAACGCACTTTTACAGTTTTCTAGGATACTTTTAACTCTCATAGCAGAATCTGCATTCTGGGGTATCAAGCTTTTTTTTGATAAAATTAATTTCTTATTAGATGTATTTTCTCTTACTTTATCAAATGCATTGTCTTTTAGGTAGAATGATCTCTTCAAAGATCTTATATAATAACTTGATGTCAATTGTGTGCTTGTATCTAATTTCTAAGATTCCTGTGTTTATTAATCAGGGTTTTACAGAAGGTATTGTCTAAAGGCTCATATTGGTGGGACTTTCTTTTGTATTCATGTGACAGTCTGTAACATTCATATTCCTCTCTTTCATGGATGGAGGTAGCTGGATGGCTGTTTGTATTTTGAGTTAGGATTACTTTCCAGGGGGATGGAGCAGGTAGAGATCACTCCTCAAATGTGAATTCTTTGCTGCTGTCCAGCTCCTGTTTAACAGCAGTTTCCAAAAGATTTTCATTGGCTTCCAAAATAAATAAAAATAATTTTTAAAAATTAAGCTTGAAAAACTTACGGAGAAGTATGTTAGAGATCTATGTGTTTGAAAAGGTAGAAGGGCATTATTTATGGCTGAATCTTGATTTTACTCATTAAATATGTCAGAAGTGACTAGTGATTTGGATGATTTGTCCCATTTATCAGCCTTCCACCTTTTGCTGAGCTGGCTGCAGAAGATGGTTTAAAGGTTATTTTCATCTTCTGTATAAGCAGGCAGGACTACCTTACTGTAAAGCTGTTGTGCAAATATAGGCAAGATCTCTGTTATACCAACACAAAGCTCCCTTGCTGAAATTAAACTAGATCATAAGTGGACCTTAACAAAATTTCTAGGATATTTTTATTTTGTTTGGCATGTTATTTACATTTCATTTGTGTATATGCCATCTCAATCAAAAATCAAGGACTAGACAGGGCATTCTAAAGATCATCACATAACTTTTTAATTGTCCACAGGAACTGCCAACTGAAGCACGTGTTAATAACTTCATTATGGAAGTATCACAGATACTGTGTGTGTAAAATACAAAAAGTTCAAGCATAAACTCTTTCCTTCACTGAGGTACAATCCTTGCACTCCGCATTGGCTGTGCCTTAGTGCTTCTGATCTGTGTCAGGTATTCCTATGCTAACACATGCTCTCACGTGAGCTGTGTCTGGTCCTTCCTGAAAATCTGGTCCATGTGTTTGTAAGACTCAATGTTTCTGGAGTATTTGTACTCTTTTTACTTTCAAATGTGAAATTCTGAGAGGAATATAAACCTTATAGGGTGACTACAAAGTGTCAGAATGAATGAAGCCTACTTTTTTTCCAGACAAGCTTTTTATTTACATACCTCTAATAACTTGAGATTCTGATTATTTATGGTGGAAATGCAGTGGCCTGGTTCTGAGCTAAGCAAATGTTGATTTTAGCTATCAATTTATGCTAGGTCCTAGAGCTGATGACTTTTGGAGCTAGCAGCTTGGTTTTTCTTTTGTTCATGTGCTCATGGCTCTTTCATCCTCTCTTGTTTCACAAAAACTCAGGGAACTTCCTAATTTTGAGATCATTGCTCTGTCATACTAAGGTTGAAATCAGCCACAAGTCAAAAGTTACTGGGAGAAAGGTGGCATGGCAGAATAGCACTGTACATGGAAGTAAGGCTAAAGGAACTAACTCCCTATGTCTGCAGCTGGAATAGCCAAGGGGTAAAAAGCTTTAGATCTTGTGATACAATCCATAGACACTAGGACTGCAAAGGATTGTTTCTATTCTGTACTACTGCTAACTGCTTAGGCCTATGACAGACTAATCACAGTGCTTGTAGGATACTGACTTTCCTTAGTAGCTTTTTACGGGGGGGAAGAATTGCTTAATCTTAGTTGAACCCTTCTTATTGTTCCCAAGGTCCTCTTTGTCACAGATAATGCTTTGTGATGGTATGAAAAGTAGAGCTGGATTTTCTCTATCCTTTTCTGGTGAAACTGAACTTCCAAAGCGTGAACAGGAAATGGTTTTCCTGGTCTGCTTCAGCTTTCATGACCAGTGTGTTTGAACCTAGTATATATCTTCTGCATGGAGTTAATTTTTTTGGTAGATACTTTATTCCATGTAGAGTAACAGCCACTACTTTTGGAAAAGTAGTATTTTTTTCAAGAGAGAGTACTGCATTAAAATACTTCCTCTTTTAACAAATTTGTAAAAGTTCATGAAAAAATGTCTAAGTAGAAGTCCGGTAAAAGAAAGTCACAAATTTATTTTAATACCTCAGCTGCTGTAGATTTTTCAAAAGCTACTAAATTGACAAAAGAGTTTTTTGGTTGGTTTTTTGGTTGGGTTTGTTTTTTTTGTTTTTGTTTTTTGGTTTTTGTTTTTTTTTAATAGGTGATACGCTGGAGAGAGCAGCTCCCAGTGGCTGATCAGTTTCACTGCTCCCAAATGTACTCTTATGCAAAGGATTTTTATCATAAACCAATTTTGATACTGTTTGTCCTTAAATCCAGTACATAATAATTTACTGGTGTGGACATTGCAAAACACTGTCCACCACTACACTGTGCAGTGCAAACAGTAGGGAAATGGAAAACCATTTGAAAATTCTTGCAGTCCTTTATGGAGAACCTTTAATTCTTTGCAAGGTATTGCAAGTTGCACAGTTGCTACATCCAGTATTTTTCATACCACTGCTACATTATTCTGGTGCTTGCTCCTCAGCCCATTTGTCCAGCCTGGGCAGGTCCCCCTGGACATTTCCCATTGCATAGATCAGTGTTTTCAATCCCACTTATGAAACTATTTTAAAATGTTATGTTTACTCGGGCATAAAATACTAGTTACAAACATGTTTATACTTTTTGGAATTGTAACAAAGGAGTAATCTCCCTTGCATTAAAATTTGTAGTTAAGAGTTTTCAGGGGTTTTTTTTCAGGATTCTTGTAATTACTTTAACAACAATGGTGTAAGTAAAATGTGGGAATAAAACAGGAAAATAATTTTTATTTTGAGGCTTTGTAGCAATTCATTTCTGTAGCAATATAACTCTCAGATGTGATTTTTATTTTAAATGCGAACCATTTAACTGGCATAAAAACTGCAGTGCAAGTACAGGCTTAAATAATCATTCATACAAGTTGATTTTCTGTTGAAAGGAGCTGTGAGTTAACCAGTAAAGACATAGTCCAGAGTCTACCATCTCAAACAAAGGCTGTTCCTTAAAGAAGTTTTTTTTTTTTTAATGATGAGGTTTTAAGCATTTCTATACAAAAAGAGAGCATTGTGCCACCAAGTACGCTTTACTTGTTTAAAATATCTAGTTTTGTTCGTCTTAAAAAAGCAAATGTTAGTAGAACATTTATGTCAAAGAATGAAACTCCAAACTCACTGCAACAAAGAATATAATAAAGGTGATGCTAGTACTATCTATTTATTCTGGATGGTTAGGAGTATTTGTTCTACAAATAACTTAATTGTCTGGGACCCAGCCTGTTCTGGAACTTCAAATATTTGAAAATCAAACCAGAGGAGAAAATGTCAGTTTGGAATTCTGTTGTGCAGCTGATGTCACTTTTTATTTCTTCATAAAACCAGCTACTGCAAAATAATAAGGCTGAAGAAGTTGCATTTGTCACACATTCTGGAATTTTCTATTATGTTTAGAAAACAAGTGTTGTAAAACCTACCTGTCTGGAAACTAAAATGCTTTGAAAATCTATTGCTATAGAGAATGATAAATGACTAGAGTTAAGTTTTGCACATACGGCCAGATAAAAGTTTATCTTCAGGGCATGAGTAGCTGCCAACAATCTGTCCAAACTACTTTAATCTGTTTCTCTACTTCAGTTCCTGTTCTGTTTTTAGCATTTGATTTAACTCAAGCTTGAAATGTTTTGGTATCTGCTTTAAGCCACTGAGTGCTAGTGATTTGATGTGATCAGCTACTTGTTTAAGATATAGTCAGATAGTATGAATGTTATGTGGTGAAGGAGGTGGTCTCAGCAGGCATTAGACTCCCAGTAATATTCTACTCTCTCTATTAGAACTTAAGCAGTAAAATATTATTAGAAGGCATGATAATATATACAGTTCTCTAATTATTTTATTTTCTGTGCGTACTTGTCTGTACAATCCATGTGCTTCATTAGAATTGCATCAAAATAAGCATTAAGAAAGAAATTTTTTTTTTCTGTATTTAAAAAATGAATAGTAGGAGTGAAAAATGAAACTAGTAGGAGTTGAGAAAATTGATGTGTAAGGGGACTGTGTTATGTTAGGCATAAATTAGCCTGTTCCTATTTGCCAGTGATAATGCATTTCCCCAGGAATTTGAGGGGATTTGGTGGCTTGGCTTGGATAGCAGTCTGAATGTCCTGAAATCCTAAACTATTCTCCCATTTTGGGAAACAATGTAGACAAACTGAAGGTGAGAATCATGAAAGCAGATCCCAGAAGCAGGGCAAGTCAGGCAAAAAAATATGTGTATATTAAGAACTGATAGACTTATTGGTATGTTGTCAAAGGCTTTGACAATAAAAAACCAAAATCGCTCTTGCAAAAGTAGGGTTCAAGAATTCCTTGTGTACGAGTCTATAATATGTTGTCTGTAAAGTACCTGTAAAGTCCAGTGTTACATCTTCATTCTGTTGTTTCTTCCCAGTTACCAAACAGCAAAAGGAAAATTTGCTTTTCCCCACTAAACTATAACTAAAAATTTATCCTCTTGTTTTCCATATGCCTATTGTAGCCTGATGGCTTTGTCAACTCCTTTGACTTGTACTTTTCTGTGTTTAAGCTTTATGAGATACCAAAGCTTTTATTACTGGTCCCCCTAATTTAGTTAATGGCATGTCCTTCAAGTTGATTATTATTGCTGCTGCTAAAATCTTGGAGGCAAAAGGTGTTCTCAGAGGATACTGGTATATTTGGCCACATGCTTTTCTCAGCCTCCTCTGAGAGCTCTGCTTTCATCAAAAGAGGAAATGCTCCTTAAGTCTTCCATAAGCACTCTTCTTTGAGATGTATGTGTATTATTTGTGTTACTGGTCTTTAGAAATACATAAGTGCATTAGGGAGGTTGATGGGGACAGTGAGTTCTGCTGTGCTGCCAGAGCTCTCAAATGATGGAGCTGTTTCATTAATATTCATATTTTAGCTGTAAAGTGAGGATTTTTTCAGTGTTCTAAGCATTTTTTATGGCAGACTTTTTGATTTAGTCATTAGTTTGAAGATGTAAATAATGCACACCATCTTTTTTCTGTATCACTGGGTGTCTGCAAAAAGAGATTGCTAGTATGCATCGGAAGAATAATGGAGCAAAGTGGTGCATCATATGGTATTAAATGGAAAAGATTAATGTTTTTGAGTATCCTTCTGTATATCTCAAAGTAATATAAATCAGTAAGCGAAAACTTGAGAATGTGAATATGAAAGTAGATTTTTTTTAACTTGGAACATTGTTTGCTATATCTGAAAATCCCATAACATTTTAATATAAATAAAAATTCCTAAAGCATACTGAATCAATACTGCAATTCAAAAAAGATGCAATGTGATCAAGCTTGGATTAAAAAACGCCTGAGTTCTTGTCAATAAAGAACTGTGATGAGTTTAGGGGTATCATATTGACTGTGTATTAATACATGGTATCCTATAAGACCATCAGCTGATTGTTTAGAATGTAAATGAAACTGTTCATGGATCCAGTGACTGATGGCTTAAATTCCAATTAATCAATTGCTTCATTGGTTTCTTAATTCAGATCAAATATCTCAAGTACACACAGTTCTTCTCTCGTCTTAAGAGAAATTAATGCTTTTAAACTAATTTAATCAGTCTTCTATAAATGTGCATCCTCTGGAATGGCGATGTGGCTTAAATGTTTAGGATGTTTCAGGTGTCCTGTGGTTTTGTTCCTCCTTAGAAGCTATCATAACTGAAAGCTTCTCATTAGAGTAGTAAATGAAACTCTGCTGCAATATGTCATCTTGGTGCTGCTATTCACCTTGTCATCAGTTTAAAATTTTCATGTACATAGTCACTTAAGTAATATAAATGATTTAAAAATTAAGTTGTTTGTAAATGATCTAGTGTTAAGTGTGCAAAGTCAAAGTCTGTTTTTCTTTTGCTGAGTACATTCTAGTAACCCATCTCTTTCAGTGTTTTTCACTTAAAGCAAGAAGGCTGGTAATATTGCCAGAAAATATAAAGCTGTTTATGATACTGCAGTTCCACATGCCCTGTTTCCCACTGACCCATCAATTAATTCATCAACACTTGACACAAGCTCTTCACTCTGACACTTATACCAGTTGATCTTAATTTGATTGCCGTTACAACCTTCCTTTCCTGACAACTGTTGTCAATTATACAAAATAAAATCAAGTATTCATAAGTAGGCTGTAATAGGATATAGGCAGGCAGATTTAATAATTCAGTTTTGCTGAGGCTTGAAAGGCATTAGTTGTAGCTGTTGTTCTCATTTGTAAAAAATTCATTGGATACAGCTCTGGAGAGAGAAGGCAGACATAATTTTATTTATTTAGATTTGACAGAGAAGAACCCAGACATGTAGTGATGGTTTAGCATTATCTCTGTTTAAGAATAACTGACAGGAATTCTTATCAGGTATATATTGTAATTACATAAATTACATAATTTTAATGTACTTTCATAATTTATTTTTTTTTACTAATTTAAGTGCACACCTTCTAGGGTTGCTTTTTGACAATATCTGTAATGGAGTGTGGAATTCAACCCTGCATTTATGCAGGAAAAAACAATACCTTTTCAAGACTGGGGTGCCTGGTCTTTATTATGCTTGTAAAATATGCATGTTCCTGTACATCTACTATATACAACTAAATTATAGTTGCTTCACTTTGAGGCATCATCTTTACAGTATAACATTAAAATGTGTGCTATGGCATATTCAGGTTATACCTATAACTTTACTTTAGTACTTATTGGCAAGTTGACTTTTTAAGCTTGCCCATAGTTGGCAAAAAAAATTGCAAGCCAAAATCTGTTAACTTCAATGTTTTTTGAGAGGGCAATTAAATACAGTTTTCAGAACTTCAGTGTTGATTTACTTATACACTATTCTATATTGTGTACACTGATGTTTGTAACAACTCCCATGTGTGGGTTGACTGGTAAGGCTATGTGTACTTTTGAAATCTAAAATTATAGATATTTAAAAAAATAATTTGACTTGTAAAATGCTGATTAAATGGGTGTAGTCAAAGACAAGATCTGCTCTAAGTTATTGCTCAAAGCAAGAGCAGAAAAAGTGAAGGATAGATGTGTTGAACTCCTTTTATAATGTGTCATTTACTTTGTTGTTTTTTAATGCTAGTCAGAATAAGTTATTCCTAAACAGGGGGTTTTTTTCCCTGAATTGAGAATCTTCTTGCATCTCATCTCATGACTTAGAATTGCTTGCTCAGACCCCTCTTCCAGGCCAGGAGCTGGGAAATGGAAATTAAGTTTGCATACAGGACAAGTTGGATAGTTTAGTTTGTTGTGTCAAGAAAACTATCTTAATTTTTCATGGTGCTATTCATCAAGAGACACGATCAGTCCTGGAAAGCAAGTATTAGCATATTTTAGCTTGAGATGTTAGCATATTTTACCTTTAAGTATTAGCATATTTTCCAACCTTCACTTTGTAAAAGCAAAGCCAGTAGACTTCATGATCGAGAAGGAAGTAGGGAGGAAGCTTTGTCTTTTTATGTCCCTCTACCTAAACTTTTTGCTTGCCATTTTCAGAGTCCGATTTGCCCATAATTTCCATGGGTTGATGCGTGCATTTTGAGGTATTTGGATTCAATTATGCACTCTAGGAATATTCAAGAGTATTACTGCCTAACAAAGAGCATTAGGTCATACTTTTGTAACTGGTAGGCTATTCTGTGTCCGTGTGGTTATTTAAGGGCACTGTTAGGCTACTAAGAAAATTATACAGCAGAACAGTCTTTACTTAAAGCGCCTCTGTTAGAAAAATGTCTGTGATATGCAGGAATGTATGTAATCTAACACAGAAGATGCTGTGTCAAATAACAAATAACACACAGTTTAGATTCTGCAGCAAACTAAATCAACTTCTCTAGGGCAGTTGAGATTTTCTTTCCATACATATTTCAAATATTAAATCTCAATGTAATTCAGATGACATGATTTTTTTTTTTTAATTACAGTTTTCCATTAAAATCAGGTGATGCAATTTTACATAGAATAAATTATTATCCTTTTGGTCTTAGTCTGTCAGTACCACTATTTTAGGTTTCTTGTGTTAAGTACACTTTCTATAAAAACCATTTGTTAAACAGGCTGAATATTAAGCTAATTGTTTTAAGGAGAAATTATCCAACTTTCTGCTTAACAGAAACAATAACATTTCCAAATCAAATAAAATAGGAACAAATAATTTAATTAATGCACAGCAAATTTTCTTTTCTAAGTGACTTTCTTAATAAGTCCTGGAAGCTAGAATACATTTAAGAAAATATGTAGCATGCCAAGTAATAGCTTGATTTCAGAAGCCTATTTTAAAAACTATATTTAATATTCTGTAGTATGTAGTATGTAAATAAAATGGAAGTGCTTGATAGTAGCACAAGTTCATGTACATTACTATAATTTCAGGAATTTAACGATATCCACATATAAAGAAATTATACATAAAATATAATTACCACGTTTGATAGCATAAAAAAACTAGATTAGGCTATCTGGTGATGATGCATAGTATTAATTAAGAGAAAGCCTATGATATAAATGTGTTTTACTTGATTAAGAAGCTGCCCTTTCTGGTTTGGGGGAAAGAACTTTTTCTTTTTCTTTGGAGTTTTCTTTTTGGTTTTGTTGTTGTTGTTGTTGTTGTTTGTTTGGGGTTTGTTTGGGGGTTGTTTTGTTTTGTTTTGTTTTTTTCTTTCTTTCTTTCCTGCACATTTATTTTAAGGTGAAAATATAACCAGCTTTTCCAAAGGATGACTTGTATTTAGTTTGAGAATTTTTGTTCAGGGCCCTTTTCTTCAGGATTCCTAGAGGCAGGTAGGTGACTGATGCACATGCACATGTGCACCATTCCCAGAAGCATTTGATGCATACATGTCCTTCAGATGTGTTCTGGTTGAAGCCTAAAGTCCAGCACATGCTAAATAGAATTGTTCCTGCTTACTCTGTACAAACAATACCTTTGTTTGACAAATCTAGGCCAGGATTGTTGCCCTAGATTAGTGCCATCATAGATGAGTTTTTTTATCTCTATTTCAAAACACCATAAAAGCTATGGAAGTAAACATTATTTTTCTTCAGTATTCTATTAACACACAAAATAGCTTTAAAAATTTTTTTTATCCATAATATCTCAAAAAACATAAGTACGAAGTCTGTTAATAATTATCAATGTATGATTGTCAGTGTATCCTTATAATGTGAAGTTACATAGTTATTTCAAGTTCTTAAAATTATTTTCATCCTTTGAATTGAGATGCAGTTTTTCCGTGAAAAAGCAACCTTATGGTACATTCTGACAGAACTCAAATAATTGAGCTGTAGACATAATTCCAGTCCGAGGACTTTTCTAAGCATTCAAGTGTCAAAGTATCAACTGTTTCAAACGGTTTCAACGGTTTCAAAAATCAGTTTAGTTGCTACTTGGGCAGCACGTTGCATGCGATTGCTCTACATTGATTTCTGCCTGTCTTCAACTGATCAGGCTAAATGAATATTACATACTTGTAAATTAGTTTAAATGTGCTCATGAAGTTTGCACCACTTCTGAGAAATGATTAAGCTGTTTAGGTCCAGTGTAATTTCCTTGAATCAACCTTAAATTCTAATTCAGATAATTCCAAAATTTTCACTTGACTGATGGAAATAAGTTAGACAATGTGCAACTTCGTCTATTAACTTTGAACAACTATATAGTAATGGGAAATGAGCATCTGAATAAAGTAAAAGTTTTAATTTTGTGCATTCTCCTTTATATGTAACCTTATGAAAAATTCTCATCTTCAGTGTGTAATTAAATTATTCTCTTGTAGTTTTTTCTTTTTGTAAACAACTACTTTTGATTGGTAAATACTTAAAGGTATTTCCTTTAATGCCTCCTTTTACAAAACAGCACAAACTTTTAAAAATTACATTCTTTGTGTGCTATAAAATAATTGTCAGGTCCAAGAGTTATTTCTATATTCAGAAGGAATAGCAACTCTAAACATCTATAGATGATTTGGGGATTTATTTTTGTCTGGCAAGTGATATTCAGCTTAGAAATGTAAGAGACTTTTAACACTGTCCTAAAGCATTCTCCTGAAGTATGTAACACAATTTTTACAACTTTTTTGTGTGAGTTTTTTGGTTTAATTTTATTATTGGAGGAGGAAGGTGCAATGCTTCCAAACATTTTAAAATGGAAAAATGAGAGTACTTCTTTTTTTTCAAAAGACTTTGATTTTTAGAAATTTTATGTACTGCTGACTCAAATAGCTCCCAAAGGTAAAGTATGTGTGGTTTCCACACAATACACAGTGGGGTATATTAAGTTTTACAAAAATTCAAGGGTTTTGGTAGGGCTGAAGAGTTGTTTTTATACTTTCTAATTACATATTTAATATTCTGTGTTTATAGCTTAGTTAAGCCAGGTTACTTCAGAGAATAGTTAAAATTGCTTAGTCAAATCTACTGCAATATTTGAGGTGGAGAAGAGGATTGTATTGTTTCGGTTTAGCTTTTGTGATCACTATTGAAAGCTGACTTGGCAGAAAGCAGTCCCTTTTTCTGGATAAAAGGGAAACAGGCTATGAGATAAGTTATTGATGAAATTAACTGCTGAAGTGAAGAGGAAATGCAGCTGGCCAATACATGTCATAGTGTGAGCTCTATTAAATGAATATGTGTGCAGTCAACCATTCACAGCAGCCACACTGGTCTTGAACTGCATTGATCTATAGTATAATTCTAAATGAAATTGATGCAAGAGAGCAACCATTGACAGCAAGGGTAAAGAGAACCATGAAATGTCTTGTACAGGAAAAGTATGATGGAGAGGAGGCTCATCTATGCCATGGACAGAAAGTGCAGTGATACTGTAGTGTTTCTAGGTGTTCCTGTGTACTTCACACTTCATTATAATGCAATGGATATCACTGACTCTTCAAAAAGTGTTTTATAGTATTTTATAATTAGAAGAAAATCCATAAAGAATTCTATTAAGACTTTAAAGTCAGCTTTTCAAGAACTTCAGACATGGCTTTGCAAGTTTGCATCTCTGAGCTTTGGGTGAAATTTAGCTGTGATAATGTCTTCTGAGAGCTGTGTATATTAACTTTTAAAAGTTTGTTTATTTGCAATGCACTTAATGTAAATAGAGCTGTTACATGAAAGTTTGTAAGATTCTTTCTAGTCTCTTGTGTGAAAACACTACCTTTTAGTCAGGTACACATTTCAGGTGGCTTCTGTCTCAAGCATGTCCTTTCAGGCAAATAGCTTATCAAACTGCTTGATTTGCAGGCTTTGATGGATAAAATGTTGGGTTCTATTAGACTTTACTTACACCAGGGTCCACCTGTCCTATAGAATCATCTCTCTCTTAATTTATGCTCACCGGTGGGTAGCCTTTCTTGGCATACTGCCTTGACACATTCTAGCAGACTCTCTTCTTGTGTGTAATAAGACTCAAATCTGGATAAAATCCTTTGCAGTATTTTCTTCCACTTAATTGCTACCACATCGCTTCTAGAGTTAAAACTACTCTGTTAGCTTTTTACTGGATTGGTTGAAATAGAGATGGAAATATGTATGTGTTTATATACATGTCTGTTCGTCAAAATTTATGAATTACTTGTAAAATCTATTCTTTGCACACTCATAGCACCCAGTAAGAATAGTGTATACATTTGTTTAGCTGCAGTATAAAGGAAATTGTAATTGCTACCTCAGGAATATTTAAGGCTTCTCTAGTGTAGCGATGTGAAGAGTGTTGCTAAAATTTTACCACCTTTTTAAAAAGCTTCAAGCTCGATAGAATGGCAGTTAATTTAGTGAGTTTTAATAGATTTGCCGTGTTTGTGTGTGGTCTTTTTGTTTGAATCTTACATTAGTAATGTATGTAATAACTCCAGACTTGATGATATCCATCAAACTAGTTATGGGGGTGAAGGTGGGCTCTGCAGGGGTCTCAGTTTTCTGTTTCTTCAATATTGGTCTTCTGTCTGTACACCACACTGATTCTCTTCAGTGTATATCAGTGTGTATCTTGAGTTTCCCTCATATCTTAAGTACTTTTCATGTGTTGACAGCTTTCTTTAGTCTTGGATTGCCAATAGTTGCAGATGATTCAAAAATACTTCATTTTAGTTACAATACATTCATATCCACATTGTTTTGAATGCTGTCCATGTTAAGGACTTATTTGAAATTTTTCTTCAGAGAAGCCAGGAGACAATAAGCAATGAAAGTTTGATGTCATACCAGCATGGAGAAAAAAAATCACAGTATTCTGTTGTGTTGGAATTGTACAAGTGACAGAATTGCATGAAGAAAGAAAAGTAAATCTTTTCCAACTCCAGTTGAAGTTGTATCTCTTGATGATAATGTTTGAAAATCTGTTTAGAAACTTTGAAGAAACCTGTAAAATAGAAGTGACCTCCATTTATAAACAGACATATTGTTAATTTTATTGGAAAAATGGTGCAGTTGTGTGATATCTGAAGCCTTTGTGGAAGAGAGAACACAGACACTCCAAAATATAAATCCTTTTATATGTTGCACATTTATTTTAAAATGGTTGTAAGTTGTGTTGCTTTCACTCTTCTACATGTTTTAACCCAAACTGAATTTTTGAAATTAAAATAATATTTTGGTGTCTCTTTGTAACTTCAAGGGTCATGTTTCATTCGAACTGACCAGCTGGATGGAGAAACAGACTGGAAACTGAAGGTTGCTGTCAGTTGCACACAAAGATTGCCAGCTTTGGGGGTAAGCATTCTGTTTGCTTTTAAGTTATTTTCTATGTGTGCATTTATATCTGTTATCCAAAAGATTGTTACAGTTACTGTAAGTGTTGCGAAAACCTGTTACTGTAACCTTAGTTTATACAATAAATAAGACACAGATATTCACTGGATGATGAACAAGAAGTTGGTTACACAAATATTCCTGATTTTGCATTGAGAAGAAACTGAGTCAGAACTGAATTTTTATCTTTCAGTCTAGTTGAAACCATCTCATTGTTGTCCGCCCAGAGATTCACAGTCTACAGAAGCAAGTCACAGTTACAGTGTTTTCAACCAAGTGTTAGGCTGCAAGTGCAAATTATTCTTGTCTCAGGAACCATTGCTTTTAATCACTTACTTGTGAGCTTGGGAGACAATAATCTGCTCCTGGAAGGTGAAGTGGGTTTTTTTGTCAGCATTCTTTCTGGTCTGACTAGGTGCAATGTGCAGGTTCTTGCAAGCAGGGCTCTCTAAGAGTGAGTGTTTTTTGAGTGCATACATGTGTTGTGTCACGAGTAAATCTAAAATCATGAAAAGGCACACATGCATGTGTGTGTGTGTGTGTGCTTGTATATATGCACATCCAAAATAGACACATGCCTGAAAAAGCAAATGTAA
Organism: Brachypodius melanocephalos; assembly: GCA_013398615.1. Lineage (NCBI taxonomy): Eukaryota > Metazoa > Chordata > Aves > Passeriformes > Pycnonotidae > Brachypodius > Brachypodius melanocephalos. The sequence continues at coordinate 10,664,319 of VZSR01003809.1, forward strand.
AACTGTATAAACGTCTCCTTTACAAGAAGCTGAATTGTTTTCCTTGTGTTAGGAAAGCTTTCTGTTATACTGGTTGGCTTGGTATTAGGAGACCACCTTTAAAAACATACTCAAGTGACAAGCTTGTGGAAATTTACCTCTACAGAATTTCTGATGTTTTGACACTAAATCTTTTAGGTGTTTTATTAAAGGCAAATAAGGAGACTTAAGAAGACTGTTTATATTCCATCTAACAGCAAAAGTATTAGATTATCTGCTGGATATTTAGCAGGACTTCTGCAATTACACTTCCAGAAACTGAGTTGCTGCCACAGTTACACTAGCAAAAAGGAGAGGTTTTCTCCTGTGTTCATATTCTCTGACTACTGACTTCACAAGTGACCGGAGAAGGAAGAAGTAGTTACATTGCAATTGAACTTCAGAGGATTGACAACAAGGTTTGGAACCAAAGTTGGTTATACCAGACAGATGCCAAGTCAGGCATCAAGTCATGAGTTCTGGTGCAAGAACAGACTTTAAATGTTCTGTAACCTGCAGTTAGTAATGCTTCTCCTGTAGGTTTTAACATTTTATGAAGGCCTTCTCTTGTTTTCTCACTAAAACCAAATCTTGTCCAAATTTGGGACACACACAATGTGTTTGACTAAAATACAGCCAACTTTCTATCTTGCTTTAATTTTTTTTTCCCTTTAATAGTACTTTTCCAACAGTTACTCCTGTGTTCAACTTAGTTGTTATGTTTTGTTTGTCTTTTTTCTTTGGAAACACCTGACTGCAGCTGCAAATACTGTGCAAAGCACTGCCTCAGAGTTTTGTTTGTTGGTTATAATTTTGATATTCTGAGTTAGAAGTTTTGGTGTACTGGGGCTGATGAAATCTGGAGTAAGTTACGATGCAAAGGTTTCTCTGCATTCTCCTTTGGAAAAGAAAAAAGCCTTTTGCATTAACTTTTTTTTTTTTCCCCTAAAAAAATCCAAATCCATGTTTAGAGTTTTTTTCCATTTGTGTTAGGAAGAAAACCTGGAATTACCTTTCCAGATTTCATGTTGGTAGAGCATGAAATTTTTGTATTGTAATTTTTATATTATGTTCTTTGTTTAAAAAAATTAATTACCAATAGACTTGACAAATAAAGCATTAGGCATCTATGGAGATAATGCAAAATTATGGTTAAGTCTGTGCAGTATGATTTGGAGAACTACGTGATTGCACTTTTTTAGACTAGTAAATCAGAAGTGGTTGAAATTGGGATGTCTGCATTTGAGTGGTGGGACATGCAGCCTCACCTTCCTAGAGACATGAAAGTTCGCTTCAGGTGGTGGTTGTTTTGGGTGTGAAGGGGGAGGAGGGCAAGATATTGCCAAGAAATTATTTATGCATCTTGGAAACAGTATAGAGGAGTCAACTGTACAATACAGTAATCATTTCTTCCTTAGTTGTTTCTACTTAGGGCTATTAACCTCTGTCTAACTGATCTGGGCTTCTTGCAAGATCTTTATACTCTCCATTTTGAGCTGTAGGTGATAACCTGAGTTGTATTGTAGGTGTGGTTAATCAAGAGCTGCTTCCACTTAACACGCCTTTCTTGGCTACCAGCAGCATATGAAAACTACACACTTGATGGATGTGCCTCTGGCCTTTCTCACACCACTCAGTTGTTGTTGCTTACCAGGTGCAAGACACGGCTTTGTCTTGCATAAGCTGACATTTCATCCTGAAGTAACTGACACTGAAGTATTACACATACTTCTTGCCAACTAAACTAAAATACTTCCAAATTTTTGTACTATGGGGTTTGGTCAAACCACTTACACTTGGTAGTTTTTCATTGAGCTCATTTGAAGTGGCTGCTGCCAGCAAGTCTTAGACTGTCTTAGACTGCAGTGCTTATGGCATATATCTGCTTCACTCCTAAGCCCCGTCTGTCTGTGACTTACGTTGGTGGCGTGGTAGCCTAATGCACCCAAATGTAAATGGTTTTTAAGGGATTCTCATATCCGTCACAAAAAATGATGCTCGGTGCCCATTGCAGAATATTTTTTCCGTTCCTGTGGAAAAGCACATTGGTAATTCTTCAATTTCTACAAAGACGCTTTTACCTTTACTCAAATGACAGTGATGTGCAGGAGTGTCAGTCATGTAAAGAAACTCTGTGGATAGACAACTTCAGGGATTGGTATGGAGGTGAAAGCAAGCTATGAATATCAAACTAACAAATAGCATTATGAAATTATTTTACTGTCAGCTTAATTTTCATGCTTTGTAATAAAGTCATAAGCTATATTTGTATGCGGGCCCTACAGGAAGTCAAAATGCAGCGTCCAGAATTATTTCTTGGTAGTTAGACAGTTGGGTTCCTTTCCTGTACGGAATGCCCGGCGGGTGATGCAGCAGCCCGTCCAGCCGCTGTGTGCGGTGTGCAGCCCGAGCGCCGCTGTGTGCCCGGGCCGGCCCTGGCGCGCTTGGGGCTCCCGCCGCGCCCGCTCCCTGAGGGCTGCGGGGCCCGCGCTGCCCCTGCCGCCCGCCGCCTCCCGGCCCTCCAGCTCGCTGTGGGAGTTCGGCGTTGCCGCACAGTCCTCGGCTCCCAAGGTTAAATCTCTATGGGTGTGTGGTGAGCCAGCGCCCCGCCGCTTCTCCCAGGCAGAGCCCGTGCCATCCAGGGCAGCGGCGTGCAGTCACTGCGGCTCTGCCCTCTCTGCCCCTGGGCTGACGCTTCGGGGTGTTACCGGATAGATCACATTATTCCTGCCAGCCTCTGCCCGCAGTGGCCTCCAGAACCTCATCACACGTCCCTGCCACAGTGCCTTCACGTGTTTGTGATGTGCCTTCAAAGCTGAGACTTACAGTTCATACTTCTGTGTTGAAATATATTTTTTATAATTAAAAAAATATGATTTATGCAAGTTGAGCATAAAATAGACTACGAACAGTTAGCTCTTGTGTTGGATAGAATGAACTCTCCATAATTGTCACTCATTTTGATTTCTTTAGTTGTAAAAACATTAAGGTTGGAAAAGACCTTTAAGGTTGTTAAACTCAGTGAACAGCTCCACTGTGTTCACCACTAAACTGTGTACCCAAGTGCCACATCCACGTGCCTTTTGAACACTTCCAGGGATGGTGATTCCACCACTTCCCTGGACAATCTGTTCCAATGCCTGACCAGCCTTTCTCTGAAGAAATTTTTTCTAAGATGTAATCTAAACCTACCCTGGAGGAACTTGAGGTCGTTTCCTCTGCTCCTGTCACTTGTTACCTGGGAAAAGAGACCAACCCCCACATTGCTACAGCCTCCTTTCAGGTAGGAGAGTGAGTATCTTGTGCTGGCATGAGCTGTCAGCCATGTCACCAGAGCAGCACTGTAACCCTACCCACTGTGACACCCAGAACAAACAAACCTGCAGGCCTGCAGAGCTTTTCTTAAAGAGCAGATGACACCACCAAGACAATCAGTACAGATTTTGTTGTCTTTCTAAAGCACTTAATGTGATCAGAGAATTAAAATTTCAGCAAGTCACTTAATGATGGCTGAGCAGCAAATATGATAAGACCTAGATTAGGTTTCTTGCAGTTTCATAGTTAGAGGTGGGAAAATTCTGGCAATACGTGAGTTCTGAGGCTTTCTTCTCTAGCTTGTGTGATCAGCTGTATTTATTAACAGCAGTGAGGTCACTGTAATTTTCAATAAATGGTGACTTGCTGATTTATATCAGAAGATCCATACAGCAGTAAACAATACCATTTACATTTAATTAGTTTTATTGAACCAAAGGCAATTTTATTTGCAATGAACTACATGTTATGATTAAGAATGTATTTTAATGATCTTTAAGTAAGGTGAACAAATGTTGCCCTTGACCTAATAGAGGAGATTTTTCTATGTTATTGGTAACCGTGGTGATTTTTAAATTGTGAAATGCAAAGGAGAACATTTTCATTATTGTACCATCACAAAGTCATTTTTGGACTTGCAGTGTAGAAGAATGAAATGCATTCTTCTCAATTATTATTTTTAAGTATGCGATAATTAAATACATCTCAGTTTTTAAAGAAAGACTAATCTCCTCGTTTATAACAATTTTTTTGAGATTCAATTCTTTCATGTAGTTTTTTAATCTACAACTGTTACAATCCCCACCCAAATGTGTTTTTTGTCTCGAGTAAGACAATAGCTGAGGTCATTTGCCCTTGCTGCATCCTAAAAGTGATGTAATTTTAGATGTAGAATACTGTTTCCATTGAAGCTATCAGTAGAACTATTTGGCTTCAGTGAATCAGCAGTTCAATGTATTAGTATGAAAATAAGTCTTTACTGAAGCTGAGTTTCACAAATCCCTGATTAGTTAAATAATTTTCTAAAAATGTTAAATGCCTTTTCTAAAAATAATGGAATCAAATCCTTTGTTTAAGATAATTTCCCTTTCCCCTGCTCTTATATAAGGAAAAGCTATGACGTAACCTAACAAGGTCTTTTTTTTCTTGCCTAGTGAGCAGAAATTATGTTTACGTGTACTGTTGTTTACAAATCTTCATGCCTCCTTGTTAAGTCACCCTCACAATTTCCTTTAAGACATTGAGAGGAGAAACGCAGTTTCCATACTGGAAAAGCAGCACTTGGTGAAGAAACATCTTTGTATTACCATAACCTTTGCTGGTTTTTGAATGGAGTTCATAGGAAATTTGTCTTCTGTAACTGTATCATTCTCCAAATTTTTCTTTTTTTAACTCATGTTATAGAACTACCATATTTTATTGGCCTGAGAATAGTGTCCAATTGGAGTACAGAACACTTGGCTATAGAAAATAAGAATCATAAACACTTTTCTTAAGCCTAATAATGAAAAAAATTCTTTAGAAATCTACTGAGCACAAGTAATATGTTTTTATGTCTTTCTGCTACTCATGAATGAAATGGGGTACTACTCATGCCAATGGGGTAACACCCTAGATTCCCTGCAGAGTGTAGATTTTTTTGATTTTACAAAAAACCCCCATGCACTTTTGGAATACTATGCCAGTTTTGCTTGTGGCATTTCAGAGTAATGCCAATAATGTGCAGATCTCAGTTTTTCACAAAGGTAAGTAAATTTGTTTCATAGTCAAAATTCAAAAAGAAAACAAGGAGAACACAAATTTAGGTGTTAAATCAGAAATATAAAAGAGGAACTAGAACATACAAAGACACCAAAGGAGTATGGTAGACAGAAATTTTTCCATTTGAAATGTAACAAAGGAGAAGATCACAGTAGAAGAAAAGAGACAGAAATGAGGAAAATATATTACTGTACAAATGCCAATTCACTTTAAAAAGGTGGATATTTCTACTGTCTTTTATATTAATTTTGCTTCCCACTAAGGTGTTCTTTGAAAAGAGAGAAGTTGACGCATTTCACTAGCAGTTTTTATTGTGCATATGAGCATGTGTGTGGTATTAGTTTTCTTCTGTGTTATCCACTACTGAGAGACTCTTTATTTTTCTTTGCATAATAAAGCACATAATAGCTTAGATTAGCTAAATTGTAGGTGATAACAGATTGGAGAGAAGTGAATGATGAAGATATAGGACACCACATGTGTATTAGTTTCATATGAATTATTTCTCGTGAAGCCGTTGAAAGTAGGTTGGAAGAACAAGGGTGCAATGAATGAACTTCATGTGATAGACTTCCATAAATGTCTGGTGGCTTAAGATAAAGATAAGTTGTGAGATTCGGTATTCAGATTTCATTCATGTTTTTAAAAGCATATGAAATATAAAGTGTGTGTTATTTACAAGCTATGAGAGATTTCTTGTCTGCAGAATATAAACACAATTCATTATTTATAGAGCTACACATTTTTAAACTAAAGTCAAACAGATTTTATAAATGTACATTAGATTTCAAGAAAACACTATTTTTGATAAGGAAAAGGAAAAATACAATGATATTCATCAATCATTTTATCGGAGAAACTAAAGGATATAAATGTGTTGGGCTTTAAGACATTAAAACAGGTAGACAGTTGCACGTTTAGTTAATTTCTGTACTGTTCAAATTTTGAAACATTGTTACATTCAAAATTATGGGAAAAAAATAATGGCCTACTTTTAAAAGTAGCACTTGGGCCAAGGTATGGTTGTATGTCCATGAAAGAGGCTGTAAAATTAACTCTGCTTTGGAAGGAAGCTAGCATGAACAGGATATTTTACCCGTGTAATTTGGTCCCCAGAGGTGGTGTTTGATTAGCCTTTTACAAGATTGATCTGGTAATAAGGGATGGAGGTAACCCAAATAATTGGGTGCTACATAGAGTGGGAAGGTGTACAACCTTGTGTTTGATCTGAGGTTAGAATTCTTAGATTGACTGGGACATGGTATCAAGTGTCTGCTCCTCTCCAGAGTAGAAATTGGTTTGTTGTGTATCCATGCATGAATGCTCAACTCCTTTTGAAATCCCTTTGCTGCTGTTGGTCTTGACCATGTAAGAGCACCAAAAAGTTTCATTTTGTGATTGAAAAATTCTTTTGTATCAGAGTTTTAGTCTGTAGTATTTTTTCTGTGGAAGACAGATGTTTTAGAACAATTATTTGATGAAATAATGGTTACAGAAGTTTTAGGTGAACCTCTCTGGGCCTCTAGAGATAGCTCTAAAGGTCTGACAATCATCAGATTGATCAGATGCTTTTTCTTTTGTTTATACTCTACTGCCATCTATTTATAGCAGCTACTACTGTATTGTCTTAGGACTTTCCTGTTCTTCTTAGTTTTAGGGTAGGAAGATTCATGGATTGTTTGCAGTCATGAGTAGTGGTACCACATATTAGACCAAATTTTATCAGACTAGTTTTGATGTATCCCTGAATTTAAACATTTGAGTAATCCTGTTGATGTAGTCAGACTTTCCTGAAGCTGATAGGGTTTTCTCATGGGGTTTTCACAGAGGTGCTACAGCATTCAAGAGAACTTGAATCCATTTCATTATTTCCTCTTGTGTTCAGTTGGCTTTGTCCATGCTGGAAAAGTTGCATTAAAAAAACCCAACCAACAAACAAACCAACCCTTCTTCCTCCCTCACTTTATTTTGAAAAGGACAAATATCTGGAAAATATTTTGAGATTACACTATTAATAATTAACACGTAATTGTTAAAAGAAAATAGATTAGATAAAATATCTAACTCATATTGTAAGTGTAAAACAGTTTAGTGTTTGAACTATCACCACATTTAGGATATCAACTTGAAACTGATTCCTCTATAGCAAGATGTACAGGAAAAAACCTCGTGTTTCTTTTCTTAGTTGGATAAAAGTTGTGTGAGCTTAGTTTGGGGTGGGTTGGTCACAAACTGGAATCTTTACCAGGTTTTCAAAATACATGATTATATTTAAGTAATAGGTACATTATTCTGTTTTACAGGATCTCTTTTCAATCAATGCTTATGTTTATGCTCAGAAGCCACAGCTGGATATCCACAGTTTTGAGGGTACCTTCACACGGGTAAGTAGTCCATGTAAATATATGTTCTACTTCCCTCTTAAATACCTCAGTCCTACATGTCGTGTCAACATTGTATCAGATCTTTCCTTGGCTTTACAGCAGTATTTTTTCCTATCTTCCTGCCATGATGATACTTCATATAAAAGACACCCCGTTTAAACATGTATTGCAGAAAACTAATGCATAAGGAATATCTAAAAAAATCAGAATTGGAGAGTTGGATATTTTCGGGTTGACATAATTTAAATCTTTTTATGTGAAACTCTATGTGAACAGTGTATTTTGTTTCCAGGCATCTGAGATGTTGTTCATATATGGCAAAAACAGTAGCCTGGGACAATGTATCTGCTAGTTCATGTGCCATAAAAGTGTGCCTTGTTTAACAGCATTTCTGCTGTACTTCCAAAGTCCAGTTTTCTCAAAAAGTAAAAATAAAAGCTACTTATGGGGGCTTTTATTGAATCTCCTCTCCAAAGATAATTATATTCAAAACTGATTATTAAAATAACAACGCAATAATATCTATGACTTGTTTCTGTTGTTTTCAAAAGGTGGCCTGCTAAAGTTGAACCTTTAAAGCAGTGTCCTAATAGGTAGTAATTTTTTTTAATAGATTTACAGTTTTGTAGCAGTATTTTAGCAGATACAGTGATTCTTCTGTTAATTTTAGCCAAACTCAGTGGTGTTACACTCATTCCTCTTGATGGTTTGTTTCTAAAATAATTTGGGAGAATTAACTGCTGGAGAGGTTAAGAGAAGGGTGTTTTACCTGTGACTCAAATTGGTAATAGATTTTGTTCTGTAATAGGAATTCCAGTTCACAATTGTAAATACACTGATGAAAGAAATATTGCAGTTGCTGGCTCTCGAAGACCAATTTATACCCATTGCATAGTCCATGCTGCCTACAAAGTAAATGTCATTTGTTCACACCTTCTAAAGCAGTAAGCAACAGTGTTTACTTAAACCTTGTATTGACCAATTGTCCAAATGAAACTTCTATTAACAGCTGTAAATTCATATTATTACTCTCAGTGTGTATTTTCCTACATATATATTGAACTCTTTGGAATCTTTTTAACCACTCTTGTATAAGTAAGTGAGACGCTGGGAAATCATCACAATCATTCCTATTGTAGGTTCTGTTTGTACACGTCAAAAGAGCTGTATGATTCAAACATCCCAATATGTGTAAAAACCTGTGATGCATTTTATGCTTTCAGGGTTGCATGTATGTTTTTTTGGGTGCTTCAGTAGCAAGGATAGTTTAAACTGAACTTCTGTGTAAAGCATCTGAGGGCATTGCCCTCAAATTGTATTCACAGTGAATCATACTAGAGATTTTTCAAAGGTTGGTTTTGGTTAGTGATGTGCCTTCTGCATTGTGAAATGTTGTTTCAGGACACTGGTTTACTGATTTATCTTTCTGCTTTTGCTGTGAGCCCTTGCTTCTTACAATAAATCAGTTCTTGCATCTAATTTCTATTTTATGTTAAAGCAAAAAAAATTAGTGTGCTTAGTGATGCTAATGCATACATTTTTTCTACTTAAGCATTGATGTTCAAAGAATTCCTGCAAGGGTAGGTTGACAGGGTAATAGCACATTGATTTTTCTTTTTCTTTTTTCCCCCATTAGGGAGACAGAGTACTAACAATGTAAAAGACAAACTTAGATAATTTCAAAAAGTATGCACCCATAAAACAAACTAGAAACTTGGGAGCACAGTGGTAGAGTTTTTATGAGCGAGCAAGGTCTGAGTGCAAATCTGTCCACAAAAAAACCTGAGAGCTGACAGAAGATACCTTTTGCAGAACACCTGCATAATCATGTCAGGAGGCATAAAAGCTTTGCTGTAATCTGGTGATATCTGCCAGCTTCACAAAAACTTGTTTTCCATTGTTCTCCATAGATTTTGGTGTGTTATATGCAGTCGGGGCATGAAAGTGAGCACGTGTCCTTGCATGATCATATCTGGCCCTGAAATAATGGCATAAATTAATTCCTCTCCTCCTTTCACATTTACTAGAAAGACTATAAAAATAGATGAGCTAAATTAGGGTTTTGTGGAAATTTATGAGATAGCTTTATTTGTTCTGAGGGCATCATCCATGTCTTGGCTGAGCTTATTTTTAAATGGTGGTGTAGAGAATAAGGATGTAAGCAGATGTAACTACTAGAGTTTCTAGTATTGTTCATATATGTTCATATTCTGTCTGATGCTCCTCTGTAGGCTTGATAAATGAGGGAGCTATTTTATCAATGCTGAAAATCTGTAAAAAGGCAATAGAAGGTAACCATACTTCTTAATCCAACTTTTACCAGTTAGAGCCTAAAGAGTATTCTAGAGCCTTACATCAGTGTGTATTGGCATAGCCAGTATTATTTAACCTTTGCTTACTTCTGCATAGAATCATGGAAAGTCTCTCTTGCTTTTAACCTTGGCTATTTTTTGTTTAAATTTGGGAGTTTCTTTCACTATTCCCTATAAGAATATTTTCCTTTTATTTCTTCTATATTGCAGCTCTGTGCTGTCCCCATAGTCTCTTCATTTACTTTGGAAATATAATTTTACTATAAAAGTATTCTAATAGCAATCTTAGAAAACAAATGCCATTGAGTTTGGTTCAACTACTTCAATAATCTTTCTTTTTTCATATGGTACAGAACTATATAGCATAATATATAATTTTTTTTACAATATAGCTTCTTGTTAGATGCTTAAAAGAAAACTACCCCGATGCAAAACCTGGTGCACGTAGCTGTATTCATTTATGAGTAGAATCCCTGGCCTGACATTAATTATACAGATATTTTCTTGGATATGTCTTGCATTTTAGTAGAGAGAACGTTAAGTCATTTTTTAAATTCATGTTTGCTGTTAAAGAATTACCTGTTTTGAAGTAACGGTTGTGTTCACTTCAGTCTGGCTTACTTTTGTGTTGCCAGTGAAGGGAATGGAATTATGTTTTGCAAATCCTTTTGACTCCCTTTATGCTGGCAGTAACAACTATACAGACAGCTTGACTAGGGATCTAATGCGTATGGAACCTAATCTGACCCTGTCCAAAACACCTGCCAGTAAAAGGAACATAGCCAGAAAAATGAACTGTGAGGTTGGTTTGGGAAAGGAATCTCCTTCAGTGATTCAAGTAAATGAATGTGTACTCCACTTTCCTACAAAAGTTGATGAGGGTTGTTGTACTGCATCCTGTCATGCAGGAACAGAGATAGAAAAGGTCAAATAAAAGTGGTACACTGTTTCTCTCAAGGATTAGGTATTTTGTCTCAAAGACCGCTCGTTATTTACAAAAATTTCTAAAAAATTACAGTTTTGAAACTTCTTAAATGACTCCTTGAAATTTGTCATGATCCTTGGTCAGCTGTATTATGTATTCATGAAAGGACTTTGTGAAATTAATTATGAAAGGACTGAGAATGGGTTGTATTTAATTTTTGTTTCACTGATCATCTTTCCTTTCTCTCTGCACATGCAAGAGCTACAAACTAATTTCTGGGGAAAAAAAGTATAGACAGTTTAGACCTCTATGATCAATGCTGCTCATGGATTAATAAACTGAGCCTGAATGTGAAGCTTGAATATAATACTGAACTGCACTATTCTGGTAATGAACTTGATTCAGAACTCAAAGACCAAGAAACATACAGCTGCCAAATGAAATTCAACCCAGCAGACCTTAAGTGGAAACTTTGTTAGCTGGACAAAGAAGTCTTTGTTTGTCAAATTTCTGCTATGGAGCAAGTGATGGAGTTCATTTAACCCAAAACATACATTGTTCTGTTAGTGTCAGAAAATTTGCAGAAATTTCTCCGTAACACAGGTCTGGTCTCACTCAGGAATTGCAGTTCTTGTGCTTCCCTGCATCATCTATCCCTACCATCTCTCCAGAAGTACAAGTAAAAATAGTGTGGAATAGCTAAATTCATAACCCTTAAATGCACCTTGTATTTTTCATTTGAGTAACTTACGACAAAAGAAAAATAAGGATAAGTCATCATCTGTTTGGGCATGGAAGGTGTGGTACTTGGGAAATGGAATGAACTGTAGAAAGCTGAAAATGTTAGGTGAGGGTATAAAGACATGAAAGTGCCATAATGAAATAAGCAGAAGATAAGTGATTGGCCAGACCATTCTGTGGATGAGCATGAGTGGAAAGAGAGAGAGCTCATTTGATGTTTCGCTATTTTGAATGACCTAAAAGAAGGTATTTCACTAAATCTTGTCGCAGTGGTAGACATTGAACAAGTGGCTTTTTCCTGACCCTGTTGTCAGCTCTCCACAATCATTGCAGGGCTTTTATTTCTTCTTGTAATATGGAAGAGTTTCACAATTCAGTCTTAAAATCTGCTAACTGAAGAATAAGGGAAAACAAAGGATTTACTTGGCTTAGTATCCTGTTCTTGACAATAGCCAGAAGCAGAGTGCTGGGAAGCAGAATACAACTAGAATAAGGATATGGTAGTACCTCCTCAAAAGAGCCATCTGTGTCTTAACTCAAGATGTGGGGAATTTCCTGAGTTTTCTGTAAGTAACCTACAATGAATTTTCCTTCTCTAAACTTACCCAGTTCACCCGTGAACCTGTGTAACATTTTAACATTGAAATGGGAGGAAGTTACACAGGTTAAGTACATGTTTAAGAATGATTGTCTGTTATTTTAATTTTGCTGACTTTATTTATGACTTCTTTCTTCTTCAGTAAAAATAAGCAGTATCTATCCTCCCTTTATAGGTGCCTTTTTCATAGATGTATGTCATATTCCCCATTAGAAGTCAGGTTTATTTAGTCATATCTAGTGTGGAAGCTATGTTGACCTCTCTTACTGCTCTTTTTGAACATTTTCCAGTTTTTACTTTCTGTTCGAAATAAACATAGGAAATAATCACAGAACACAAATAATGCGGGAATAATTGTAAATCAAACCAGGAATCTAAGCATTAAGATTTAGGAGAATAGCAAATAATTCTTGCAGTACTAATTCCTGAGGTAAGAATCAAAAATTATTTCTCCTTTTTTTTTTTTTTTTTTTTTAAATTTAAGACTAATCTTATAGAACATTGATGATTTTTCACAGAATCACAGAATATTCTGAATTGTAAGGGGCCTGCAAGGACCATCAAGTCTAACTCTTAAACGAGTGGCCGATAATGGGGATTGAAGCCATAACCTTGGCATAATTAACGCCATGTCCGAACCAACTGAGCTAATCACAGGATCATCAATACAAATCTTGATTCAAAATCTGTGGTTTTCTTCTTAGGGCTAATTCCATATCCTCCCTCTCTTCCCCTCCATTTTTGACAGAATGGTTCTCCATGCCTTTTAAACAACAATTTTTCCTCACTTAGGAATGTAAGAACTATAGTTTCCTTGCTATATAATGATCTCTTTATCTATTCACAAAAACTTATGTGTTCAGTTGGAAATTTTTCTTTCTTTAGAAACGGAAATTTCTATGCAGCTTATCCTGTGCTTGGTGGTTGTTTCAAAATAGAGATGAAAAACGGGTGTAGGTTTTGATTATTGACAATATGTAGAATTTATCGTGTACTTTGATAAATAAGTCATTTCCCCTTTCTTGCAAAATGTTTAGCAACAATCTGTAATTTGATCAAATACACTTGATTATCCTACCTCCTAAAGTTTCCTTTAGTTGTAAACAGCACATTTCACAGCTGCTAATGAGTAACAAATCTGTACATGCTCCAAATTGATTATGAGAGATTGTCTGTTTACAATCTGCAGATCATTATTGCTTGGGCAGAGAGAGGGGAGGAAAAATGGGGGAAGTTTAAAGTAATCATGGAAGCAGTTTTCTATTAGAAGTATTTTCCCAAGGAGTATATATTTTGTTAGCATGTGGTAAGATAATACAAGCCTGCATTTCATTTTAGAAGTCTTTTTCCCTGAAGTTTATGTAATGTTGATCAGGTGCAAAACGATGACCATAACTTACTGTATTAATTACAGATGATTTAAATACAGAATAAAGTGTTAATTTTTGGGAGTTAGTGTTCATAACTCACTTTAACTGTATGCTATAACATACTGTTCTGCAGTTTGATACATCTGAGGAAAAGAGTATATTTTTAAAATATTTTTGACTGGTTCTTTTAATATGATTGGATATAAATAATACAAATTTCAAACACTATTTCTTTTTCTAGAAAGTTATTTGTGTCTGTGTATATGCAGTGAAGGCTATTTAAGACTAATCTTATAGAACATTGATGATTTATGAACATTGTATCAATACAGTGATTGATACAAGGATACAAACATCCTGTGTCAGTTATTCAAATGGTTTGACATGGTTCTTAACTTTTTGTGATGGTGATTTACTTATTAGCTGTTCTTATTTTTAACAGGAAGACAGTGATCCTGCAGTTCATGAAAGTCTAAGCATAGAAAATACATTATGGGCAAGCACTGTTGTTGCTTCAGGTAAGTGCTGCAAATTCTTTTCAAAAGCCATTAATATTTCATATTGTAAAATACTTTTATCTTCCAGACTATTTAACTGTTGCTTTTCTGCCTTACCATTGGTTTCATCATGCTGCTCAAAATATTTCCATACATTTTTAATCCTTCTTAATAGCTTTGGAGTTTTTTTAACTTAAATTTTGATCTTTCAGTAGTGCAGTCCCTTGTAGCCCACTGAAGTCACTGACCTTTTTGATTTCATTAAAATTTTAAGTTGCAAAGTGTTTTTGTTCAGCTCACAGTGGATGCTTTTCCCTGCTGAAAAGCAAGGGTGGTTTTGCATTTTTAGGAGTTTTTCTTTTACATATACTCTGTGATTAATATCTTCTATTAGGCAAAGTCTTAATCAGAAAGAATAGATAAGTTATAAAGTAATGTAATTTTCAAACACTGGGATCTAGATCTTAGTACTATTTCATATATGTCCCAGATATTATAAATGAGCACACATTAATACCTAGATGTATTCAGACTTTAAGCCATTGTAAATTTGTGGGTTTTAGAGAGAAATTTATTTTCTTTTATTTTTGCTCTATGTAAGCAAAGTCAAAAGATCTGTGGTTATTCTTCTGCATGAAGACTGAGAATAAGGAATTGAGAGAGCATGATTTCTGAGAACTAAGATTTAAGATGGGGAATTGGAACAACTGGGAGCAGTGGAGAAATGGGAAGAAAGTAAAAGTCTCCAGCTAAATTGTAAAGTAGTCATGTTCTTGGATTCTTAGTGTTGCTTGCTTTTACTGCACTGGAAAGGTATTCTCTCTAAAACCGGTCAAATGGATGATGCCTAAAATTGTCCTCAGTTAGGTTTTTAACTTAGGTAGCCAAGATCTTTAACTTTGTATAAAAAGATGCTTCTCATGAATTGTAAATTTCAATGCCATGTAAACTTGCTTTGAGTTTCCTTTTCCTCAAATCTATGTACGGAGGAAAACTACACTCAAAGAGTCTCCATTTGCAAAGTCAGTAATTCTGAATCAGTACATTTGAATTTTAATTGAAAACTGTTCATGTTTTCATTTCTGTGGTAGATGATTTTGTTTAGAAGTGTAGCCATTGACTGCTTGCTCTTGATCTACTATCTAAATTTGGCACCCATAATAATGGAAACAGTGCTCCTTAAAATTTATACCTTAGGATGAGTTTGAGGTTTTTACTTCTGAGAGGTCTTGTGAAAGTTTAATTATTTATGAAGAACTTTAGCTCATTATTAATGATGGCAGTGGAAAAACATAGGAAATATAATTCTCTTGTTGGAACATAGTTTTTAACAGTGGAATAAGACTTTAAGGCAGACTGAAGGCAAACTCACTCAATAATACAAAGTAAAAAAAAAAACCTGAATGGCTCTTCAAAACTGTAACCCCTTCTGAAGGGAAAAAAAAAAAGTGATCAAGAAATTAAGAAATTAAAAATGGTGTCATGGTGTGCATACAGAAGTTAGCTTGAATTAAGGTACCAGACAAAAAATTTCCTTCAGTAACTGCTTTTGTGATATTAATTATATCTAAGCTTTGGCATATCATTCATTTCGCTTACCTCATTTAATGTATTAACTACAATTTAATACCATGGTAATGTGCTTCTCTCATATAAGTATTCCTTGTCCTGTAGGGCAAAAATCCAGGTCTTAAGAATTACTCAGGACCTCTGTGGATGTAATTTTAGCATTTGATAGGATTAGCCCTTCAGCAAAAAGTAGGAAATTATTGCCTTCAGTCTGTTGCTTATCTAATAAGACATTTATACGGTGTTAGAGGTACACTGTACACTTCATGAGGAAGACCATAAGGTAAAACATCTAGCAATTGTTAAAATTAAAATATTCTAAATCTGGTTGATAACTGATGTAACATTCAGTTGTTTCCATCTCACTTTCAAGTTGAATGTACATAATTAATTGAATTTGCTTGAGGTTTTTTTTTTTAAGTAGACTTCATAATTTAATTTCCAAGATTTGTGACAACTGAAATACCTAATAAAAATGCTGGTCACTGTGTGACTGCATTATCAACACCTGTAAGCTGAGTTGTTTAAACCTGCCATGAAAGGATATCAAAGGTGGACTCTGCCTACACAAGTTTGCAGATACTTCTGCATTCCCTCCCGTACCATAATCGGTCACAGCCCTTAATTATATCTGAAAAATCTGTTGGAAGAATATGCTTGTGCACAGCTTCTACAGACAAGTGACACTAGGATTCCATGAAAACAGGAGAATAAACAACCCATACCATGTGAAAGTGTGCAGTTTTTCTACTCTGTAGACAGCTGCCTCACCCACACTTGTATCTGATTTCAGTGTCCTTACTGTCTAGGTTCACAGTTCTGTTACACACAGGTGTTTTTCACCAAAAAAGTTGATGACATCTGTGTGCAAACCTAATAATTCTATTACTATTCCACTTTGGTTCAAGAAAGGGGGTTTGAGGCCTGAGTCCAGGTAGTGGGGGGTAGAGTTCTGCCCTGCAATGTTTCCTGTACATCTCTTTGTTTACCCTATGACTCTTCAGTGTGACAGTCTTTAATGCAGTCTAGCTGGAAAGGCTGCTTCCTCCAGTGCTCTCTAAGCAGCCTGGAAATCATCTATTACTAAGCCAAACAAATGTGTGACTCACTGGGACACTGTTAGACCCTTTCCAACCCCTTTTAGGTTGTTACAAAGTGTTCTGAGTCAACCTAGCACTCTTATCTTGACATGTTACTGACTGATGGTGTCAGTCTCGGGACGGAGACAGAGAACTACATCACTGACGCCCAGGAAAGGAATATGCACCTGAGTTGCAGATACAAAGCCTTATTTAATTTTAAAGATGGTGTTATATAGGACATACAGGACAATTTTTGGGTGAAGGGGCTCTCTATCCAGTGATTAATACATGCTGAATTTCCTGACACTATTCTATGGCATATTACAGAAGCCACATTGCCTCAGGTAGGATAGCCCACTGGATAGATGTCATTGCTATTTGTCAAGGTGATACAGAGGGTCAAGGTTAGGCTAGGGAAAGTGTTTGGGGAATTATGTGGGGAAATACCTCAGAAAACTTGAGCTCTGTTTGCTGATGCCCTGACAGTTCTAGAAGAAAAAGACCACAAATCGATTATTTTGCAGATCAGTAGCAGTAAATTTAAGTGTATAAGAGTTTCAAGAAATCTTATCAACTGAATCATGAATGCAGATTACCAAAGCCCATGAAAATACCAGAATACTACAATAATGGATTATACAGAGAAAAAAAGCACCAATTGCTATAGCAGTAGAAGTGAGAAGGAAAGTATTTGCTATAATTTAAGATTCTTTATTTTCTTCATGAATTTTGGGAACCAAAAAAATGATTGAACAAAATTGAGTTATTCCAAACAACTCAA
Source organism: Brachypodius melanocephalos (assembly GCA_013398615.1). Classification (NCBI taxonomy): domain Eukaryota; kingdom Metazoa; phylum Chordata; class Aves; order Passeriformes; family Pycnonotidae; genus Brachypodius; species Brachypodius melanocephalos. The sequence goes on from VZSR01003809.1 coordinate 10,681,672, forward strand.
GAATAAACTATTCCATGTCATTTTTAATATCAAAATAAAATGTTCAAGAGAGTGAGATTACTCAGATTTGTACATTTGGAAGGCATTTACTCTTCCTGGGATTTAGAATGTTTCTTTACCCCTTAGAATAACAATAAGCTAAATGGGGGAAAAATCAATTTTACCACACCTAATATATACCCAGTTTCGAAATTAATAGTTTAGATGTCTAAATGGGGATTCCTACTGGTAGCCAATCTGCAGGATTTTCTACCCTTTGATGCAAAGCTCTGACAGACATCTGGTGACTGCCTGTATGATGTTTATCCTAACCCTAGAAAGGACAAAGACTAATGTGCCTGGATCACACTGGAAGCCTCTGGCAGGGATGGAAATCAAAAGCCTTTCTCTCAAGTCCAAAGCATGCAGTCATCCTTTTGTTCTTCTTTAATAAGCGAGTTAGGAAAAATTATTCTGACTTTTCCACATACAGGCAACATTCTAGCACATTTTCAAAAAGTAGCAGTAAGGCACAGAGTCTCTTTCATTCTTAATATCTGTATTATCACTGTGGAATTAATAACAGTGCCTTGAAGGAAGGGAAATTTTGGTTAATGAAAACTTGCAAAACTACTGTCCCTGGAGAAACACCTCTAAATATTAACAAATAACTTAAAACACTCTGTATTCTGAAAACCTCTTGATTTATCTTCAGTTAAATTACTTATATTTCAGATCATTTGTGCTTGTGGCATCAATGACTCTGGTGTTTGTGTTTATTGAAAGCTTTGGTAGGTTTCATTTCAGAAAGTGAGAGAGGAAAGTTAGCAGTTAAATTTTAAAAAGCCTCAAAAGGTCTACTACAGTATGGGCTTTAGCTTTTTGTTCTCCACTTGTGGTAATGATCAGTGTGGTTAAAATGCTGAACAAGATAATGCAGCTTTCTGAGAAACCTGCTGAGATACCTATTAAGAGAAGGTTTGTATTAATGAAATTGCATTATCATTTTGGCAGATGTCAGTCTTGTGAAGTCACTTCAGATAAAATCAGAACAATTTTATATAACTGCACAGCTGTCAAAAGCAGCATTTTCTGCCAGCTCCTACCTACAACTTTAATTAATTTGAGCCCACCCTAGTTTTTATATGGTTCATGTAGTGCTTGGGAGATACCAAAATTGATATGACCACACACAGGATTCAGAGTATGCCTGACTGTCACAAATCTGCTTTTATTTTTTTTTCCTAGGCCCATGTTTGTCTAGTGGTATCTCCTAACTTCTGTCCCCCTCATTAAGCACTCTGCCCGTACCTATCAGTGATTGCCCAGTGTACTAGACCCAGTTTGCAGAGGCCCTGTACATAAAAATACATGAGTTGTCGCTTTTAACAAGCTGAGGCTTGCAGTACAGCTATGCTTCCAGAAAGCATATGTTTCACTTGGGTCTTGTGTGTTTTTTGTTGGTTTGTTTGTTTGTTTTTCTTTTTTTCCTCATTATAGTATTTATAAACATGAATATTATCACAAGTATTACTAGTGTTGTTGTTATGTTTTACTTTGTTTCAATCATTAAACCATTCTTATCTCAACCCATGAGTTGTGATGGGGGCTTTTTAGTATTAGTTAGTTGGTTTTGTTCTCATTTTAATTTTTTTTTTCCTTATTTTCCTTGCGATCCTATTGTTGGTGCTCTGGGGAGGAAGTGAGTGAGCAGCTGCATAAAACTTAGTTACCTGGCATTAAACCAGGACACACTCTTATTTTTGAGTAAACGCAGACATCTTTAATGTAAACATCTTTTCACTATAATTATTTTTGTCTTTGGGTATTTCTTCAGTTTTTTACAACCTGTTATACTACAGGACTAATGGTAGCAGATCTTATATGTGGTTCTAAATGCCAAAGACAAATCAAGTAAATGTCAAACAAACATGTAATACTTCTACCTTTTTTAAAGTTTTCTGAGCAGGGAGTTTTTGAATGTTTATTATTTCTTTTTAGCGTAGTGACCACCAAAAATATCATGTTATTGGTTGTACTGCCATAAAGCCATTTCAGGTCACTTAATGAAGTAATAGAAATAAAGGGAGTTTTTTATGCTAGAAAGTATTATGTGACATATTAATAAAAGAATAAAATTTTGTATAATATAAAAATTTATTTAGTGATGCTGAAGCCAAATTTTCCTATACCATGCTATAAAAATTGACTAAAATATAATTAAAACTAAAAGATAATTTTAAAATTAAAATATTTATAAGCTAATGGAGAGAATATTTCTGTATAACATTCTATCAAAGTAATTAATTGGCTGAACCAGATTTTACATCATTATAGATGGCAGAGGTAGCAGGCAATTGGTGTGTGATGTGTTCAGCACCACTTTACTATTTTTTTATTTTCCCTGTGCAGTTATTTATGCTGTCCTAACTTCTGAAAACCGTTGGAGGACATTTTAAGTTCACATAACCAGTTCCATTGGAAGTATTGTTTCCATAAAAAAGAAGCAAAGCATGTTACCATCTTTATGGATGTTCATTGCAGAAGTTAAAATGATTCTTCATTTTACATTCTGCAAAACAGCACCCAGAGTGTTATGCTTAAATGTTGGGGGTTTTTCATACAATTGATTTGTTTAAGGAACTACATTAGTGCAAGTTTTAATTCAGGAAAGTTTTCTCTCATTTACTTGACACTTCTGGGTTTTTGTTTGTTTTTCAGGAACTGTAATTGGTGTTGTTATTTACACAGGCAAGGAAACACGAAGCGTAATGAACACATCCAATCCAAAAAATAAGGTAAGTTAGTCTCACTCTGGGATTGCCAGATTCTGTTCCCAGAAAACTTAAAAATAGATGTACCCAAACCTAAATATCTAAAAGTTTTTACTGTGATGTGTTTCATGTGTGCTGCTGCCTTGAATTTTGGTACAAGAAGTGAATTCTGCCACAGTCTCCTTTTGAAAGTAAGATTATTCTTCCTTTAGCTAGGAGTGTTACAAGTAGTAATGGAGGCATTTGTTTTTGGAGTATCAGTGTTCGTCTTCAGACCTTTATAATTCTTTCTCCCAGCTAAATATTGATTTTCAGTGCTCCCAGATTATTTTACTGTAAAGTATTTGGCTAAAGGTGCACAGTGGTTTTAAGGAGTGTTTATAACAGACTGCTGTAGTTTATTCAGGCTATGAGTGGTGGTATAATAAATTAATTGATGTTCTAGTCAGTACCTAGACTCTTTCAGGGATTTTTGCAAGCAATTAAGATATGTTCGAGAGATTTTTCTATTGAAAAGATACCAGAAGTTGCAGTGCTTCCCTCTGTACAAGATTCTTTCACTTCTAAACATAGCAAATAGCTCTTCACTCAATCAGTAATGTTTCTAATGTAAGTTGGGGTGCATTCTCAATTTTAAAGAAATAAAACTTCAGCTGTGGGCTGTACCTTACAACCTAGACCTGTATTTAGTAAGAAGATAACTGTATTAAGAGAGGAAAAAATTATTGCAAGTGGTTTAGAAAAAAAAATCAACTGTGACAGGTTGCCATTTTCACGCCATTCATAATAAGTTGCTCTGAGTAGGAACATCAAGAGTGAAATGATAACACAAATTGCTTGAAGCAGTTATTGCAGTCCCCTGAGTGTATTGATTTGTGTTTCTAATAAAGAGATGCTTTTAAATGTCTCATTGACAGAGACAGGTGATATATACCATTACCAGGATTAAGATGGCCTTTTATTATTTTAATCTTTGTAACATGCGTTTTAAAATAATGGAGTAAAATGGAACCAGAATGTTTGTGGTGTATGGTTATTTTCTCTTCTACCTGATAAGCCCTTTGGTAACAGAATCTTTCTCTTAAGAATTCTGAACAACTTCTGACTAATAAATAATTCTCACAGGTGTTTAAAATTAAATTATTTCATGTAATAAACTGATAAGAAGTATGCATGAGTGTAACATGCATTACCTAAATTCAGCAGATTCTGGGGTTGTATTAGGCTTTTAGTAAACGTTAAATTTTTTGTATGCGACTGTTTCAACAATAGTATTGGCATGGAGATTTTGTCTCTGGACTGAACAACCATGTTTAAAGCAGTAACCAATATTTAACATGGCCACTAAGGATGAATTTGGGAACTGAAAACAGGAAAACACTTACAGTTCTCACAGCTGAGTAAGAGATAAAATGGAGTACTGCACTGTAAAAAATAGTTGTCATCATTTTTAAGCTGTAGTTTTAGCTGTACCTTTCTGTGGAGCGTGCATCTTACTGTCTCTTTATCTTCTACTATGGCATGAGATTGGTTTGCATACTTCTGTAGGACAAGACACTTGCTCTCTGTAGGTAACATTTTGTGCTAGCTAGCCATGCAGAAGGTAGACAAACAGAACTCAGTTCATTCCTCTTCTGTGTACTCGGGCATCTTCCTGTGTTTGCTCAAGCTTGACAATAATGGTTACATGTTAGGTAGGGTATGTAGCATTAGGACCCAAAAGGAGGGCAAAGGGAGTCTAAAATAGCCTTTGAGAGTAGAAGAGAGAGATATATTTGAGAGATTAACGATTTGAAGATTGAAAAAAGAAATTTGCATCCAACAAGCTAAAAAAAATGAAAATTAAATTGATCAATTGTGCTATTGCTGCAAACTTGGGAGGAAATAAGTCTGCAACCTTTTCTGCTTTAGAAAAAATTGTTTGAAATACTGTTTGAAACTAATTCTAAATGGCACATTATCTCTCTCTGCTGCTCCTTGAAAACAAATACAAATAACTTTTTAGAGATTTTCCTGTACAACATGTTGATACACTCTTGCTGGGAACATAGTTCAGTGATGCTGGTGTCTTCTTTCTCTGGGAGAATGCAAACACTGACATTTATGATTCCCAAATTACACTGTCAAATTGAAACTCGCCTGTCCAGAAATAAGCAAGAAATACATGGGCCTGACTGTTTTATCAGTCCTTTCGGCATTGAAATACAGATAGGTGCTGCAGTTGTATTTTTTGCTGGAGAAAAACATTACTGCTGTACTTCATACTATAAATTTGTTTTTTCTAATGGTAGATTTTTAGTTTTCCTTCTTAAGGGTAGATGCTTTTTGAATGAACCAATATTAAAATTTAGACCTGCAGACCTTCTCTGTAAACACTCAGCAAGAGACTAAAACTGCAATAAGTTCAGGAAAACTTGCATAAGAACAATGGTGAAATTTATGTACCTGTTCAAGCATGGGATTTATCTGTATGTTAAACTTGGAAGGATTTATTGTGTTTGCTGAAGTATTTAGTCATTCAAGCAACAATTTTCTTAACTTAAAGTCAACACTTACTTGTTTTATTACAATTGTAAAAATTGTTTCATTGCCTAAGGATGCAGACACAGTCTGAAAAACACAAAGATAGAGAGCATAGAATTTTCTTAATGGATCAATTCAATATGTTTTTAATTCCAACAATATAAAGAAAAATTATTTCTGGAAAGGTTTTAATTTCAGTCTAAAATGATATATGTTCTGTGCTTCAGATGAATGTGGAAGTGGTAACATCAACATTATAGTGTAATGACTCTCTGCATTTTACCTCATTGGCAGTCACATCAGCTTACTCAGGAATGCAGTTCCAGCCTTTAAAGGGAAAAAAAAATCAGATTGAATTGTGCTCCTCACAATGCTGTAATCAGTAATCAATCCTATTTGGATAGATATTCTTAAACCTTGGCTTTCTGGATGAAGTTGGACTTGTCACTGCTAAAGGTCATTTATAGGTGTTAATTAACCAAGAGGGAAATTAACAATCTAAGGTTATTTATTTATTTTGTCTGGCATTTTGTAGTGTTCTCATTCATACCTATTTAAAGTGCAGAACAGTTTTTTGTTATCTAAATTCAGAGTTGCTTTTGCAGCTTTGGTCTTCATAGAAAGCAAGCCTGTTGGTGCAGCCCTTCTGCAAATGTGACTTGTTTCCATCAATGGAAACAGATTTTGGAGGTAAAGTTAAAAAACCACAGTATCCTTGGTGGGAGGTGGAAATAAATTCAACAGAATGTATTTTGCTTACGAAGATTGAAACATTAAAATTACTTGGACTTTGTAATATATATATACACCCAGAGTGTACACAGTAATGCATCAAAATGAGTAGAAATTATCTTAAATGGAACTCCTGAGAAATCAGTAGCTTCTCTAAAGGAGCTACAGCATGTAATCTGCCTAGTGTGCTTTCAGATTAGTATAAAAATAGTTTTAATGTTGCTAATCCTTACAAGTGGCATTGAAAACACTCTTTTTCCCCCTTATTTTATGGAATTCTACATCTGCTGTTAAATTTTAACATCAGAAGTAAAACTTCATAGCAACCATTTAGTGTTCATCAAAACAGTAATACTGTTTTCACCCTAATTCTTAACTAGCCTAAAAGCTAACTACTCTGGTGATTCCTACTTTTGTTGCTTGTTTGCTGTTTTGATTTGGTTTTTTTAAGAAATGAAAATCTCTAAAGAGTTGTTGCTTTTTTTCTTTTTGTGTGTATATGTTGCTCTTGGTGATTTGAAAACAGCCTTGCTGTTCTGGTAAACTGAGACAAAATCATTTTGCTGCTCTTTCTCTCATTCTTTCTCTCCTCCCACAAAATTTCTTCCTGGTATTTTGCAACCAAATTTACTTCTGTTTAAAATGCATTTATCTATGTTCTTTCTCCCTTTTTTATGCGGATGATTTTTGAAAAATATAGCTTCTGGTGCTTCTTCCAATTTGCCTGACTGACCCTGGCACCGGGGCAGTTCAGAAGGTCCCGTCTGTAGCTTCACCGCTACTCCAGGGCACCTGTGAGTTCTTCTCACTGAGAAACCTTCAGAGACGGCAAAAGTGAGGGAGAAAGAAGACTCTGCCACTTTGCTTTATTGTTTCGTTGTGGGAAGCGGCCAGGCCAAGGGTCTTGACCTGGTGGAATTCCAGGGTGGCAGAGCGGCTCAGAAGGCCCTGAACAGTATTTTATGGATGGGAGTGTCTTACAGGAGATAAGAAAGAGGTCCAATGGGGAGATACAGAAGATCATACAAAATGAGACAGACAACAGTTATCACCAGTGGAAATAAAGGGTGGGGGGAAAGTTTGGTAATCAGCCAGTAAACTGACCAGCTCTTCTGAAGTTTCTTGAAAAAGAGGAAATCCTTTTGGGTGACTGACAAGGCCCCAGGGGGTGGGGGCTTTGACTGACACTAAAAACTTCAGAAAAAGACCATAGTGAGTTTTGGGACGGGGGTACCGAGAACAAACCATTATACAAAAACTAAACAATCACTAAAAACATATAAAAGCTAAAAACACACCACCACAGAAAAATATTTGCTAAAAAAGGACACCCAGCCCTCCAATTCTTCATTTGGAGTGAAATGTAGTGGCTGGAGCAAATTCATGTGTTCCCAGAAACTGATGCCACTTCACCAATTTCCCTGTTCAGTATAACTTTTTCAAAACTCAAAATATATCCTTCTTCTGCCTTGACACGTTTTTTTGAACATCAATAAATTAGGTTGTCCAACATCTTGTTAGTGGCATTAGTAAGCTATGTTCTACCCCAAAGGCTGACATTTCTAAATCCAATTTTCATTTCTGTTCAGAGCTTCATAAGGCCATTGACTTTTTCCTGCTGCTACATTGTTTTACAAGAGCCCAGTAATTTCACTTGCTTTTTTTTTTTTTTTTTACTAAATTGATAATTTGATGTTCATAGTCTGTTTGAGAAGAATGGCTTTCTCTGGCTGTATGTCTGAAGGTCAGTATGAGTGGAACAATGAAAACTGTTATGGGGCTCTTCATGGCAAATGTTAAGGATTTATAAGAAAATGTTTATGCAGCACTTTTTATTGGAGTATAGTCTGCTGTAGGTAATCATCCTAAAAAGTTCTCTTTTGTATTGGATAAAATCGAGAAAGCTGTCACCTAGAGGTATCATCTAATCCCCATACTTAGTTTGTCCCCTGACACAGAGCTTCTGTCCAAAAAAGTGCTTAACTACCAGCTTCCCATGAAATATGAGAATCCCTCTCTTGGTGTATGGGAAAATTTGTGGGATCACGCCCCGGGGAAATACATATAATGTAGTGTTGTTGATGCCTTTCCCTGCATATGCTGCCATCTCTGAGCAAAGGAAGGAGAGTAGCACCTTGAAAAGCCTAGAATGTCTCAGCAAGAGGGTTGGAACAGTGTTACATAAGGAGGAAGACAAAAGGTATTTTTCTGTAAAAGTTTGGAAAGAAAGGGCTAAAATGCAGAGGAGGCACCTATGTTCTTCCAAAATTAGAATGTAGGAATGTTGATGCTTGGAAACAGTCAGCAGTGTTTTGGCAAACCAAAGACAAGAATTTATGTGTCCTTTACTCTGAGACAGAGAGAACATCTCTGTCACAATTCTTCAACACCATTAACTGAAATAGCAAGAGTGTCAAAGTGGGAGTTTCAATGCTTAGATGGCTAGTATGGAAAAGCATAATTCCACATTAAGGAGCTGAGGCTTTCTGTTTTCTTTGATATATAGAAAACTGGAAGAATGCTAGATTTATACTGTGACTTTAAGATAATAAGTAAACAATAAGACTGAAAGTCTTGATTGACTTCCTTGATTGTATTTGTAGACAGAAATCACTTCATGCAAACAGTCTGTTGTGCTGGGGGGTTTGGTACATTCATGTATTTTATTTACAGCAGACTGCTTGTTTTCAGAGTCTTGGTGGAGCACCGTTATCCACACTAGCAATTTTTTTCTAGTAATGATGTATATATATTTTTTTCTCTTCTTCTTTACATTGTCCTTCTCAAAAGAAATAAAATGGTAGTACTACAAATGAGAAACTGAAGCACAAGAGATAAAGGAAGTGAGGTGGGGTGGGGGAAAAGTGGAAAGAGGCGCAAAAGAAATAGGAGCTGAGAGTGGTCAGTTTAAGGTATTCAACTTCATTTCTCATCCAAGCTAGCTGAATGTTTTACAGTACTCTTAGGTTTCAAAATCTACTAATTTTGGGTTTGTGTACACATGATGTGTGTGGGATGGTGTGCACATGATGCCTGTAGCCTTAAAGTTGATCCTAATGTCTTTTCTTTGGCATCTCAAAAATATATCATCACTTGCTTAGTTACTTTGCTGTTATATTCCTGAGCTAGAAAAGTTGTTCCATGATGTGGCCTGTTACCAATTTACAAGTTAAAGTTACAGAATAACCTATGCCATAACTTCTTATTTGTTCTGAAACCAGCAATTAAAAACATCATGCAATTGATGTACCAAGGCATGTGATAGGTCTTTTCTGGCTGTATGTAAGTTGTGTGTCTTGCTGTGCGGTGCCTGAGGCTCTCAGCCTGAATGCTGCACAAGGACCAGACTGAAGAGGTTGGCTGTGCTATGCTATGCTATGGTACTGCTGCTTGGGACATGGATGTTGAATCACTGTCCTCTTTCAATTGGTTCCACTTTCTGTTTACAATCATACTGCAAGGCAGAGTATGGGCAGCAATGTAGAGTTTAGTTCTAAACAAAATTATTGCTATACAACAATATACAGAACAAATGAGGGTAGTGAGAGAGAATTCTCACTGTACTCTGGGTAAACTTCTGAGTTTACTGTGTATTTTAGAGTTCATGCCAAACTTTCCCACTGATTTTCAAAGCCATATAATTTATTCACAGCTGCAAAATTCCTACAATGTTAAATTCGTTCCCTATTGTAAGGCTATAGAAGGATAAAAATTGATATGTGCCAGAATGTGAATGACAAGCCACAAGCCATGTGTATGGAGTCCTAAATTCTTGTGATTTTCATCAAGAATGTTAGTTGATGTTCTGTGATATCTCTCTTCCTATTTTAGAGACTCCCATTAAAAAGTTGCTTGTATTTTGTCATCTTAGTACTTTTAGAACATGTGTAGGTTAGAATTTGTCTCAGTAGTTCAATGTCATTTCACACTGGTGTTTGAGGAAGGATCAGTGGTGGAGTATACAATTTCTGAAGTACTCTATTCATCTATTAAATTTAACCTCACAAAATAGTCAGAACAATTCTTAAAATGGATCAAGTTATGGAATAGCAACAGCCTGCTATTCAGCTTATTCACCAGAAATTACATCTATTTTTACCTCTGGCAATCTAGGCTAAAATGAATGATTTGTGGTAAAATAAAGAAATCACTGGAAATGTTGTCATTCTGCAGGAGACAGTGCAGAAGGGAGATTCTCTGCACATTTGGCTTGTGTGGAAGGAATATCCCAGTAAGCTCTCAAAGAGGCAGACCGTGATGGCTGTTTCCTCTCAGCTGCTGCTTCCACTGCTGCTAATCAGCTGAGAGAGTTTGCTTTTACCTTTACATTGCTCCTTATGGCTTTGTTGCCATTCAGAATTTAATCATGCCCTTGGCAAAATGCAGCTACTGGGAGGTGGAGAGGGTAGGGGCAAAGGGCTTGGCCTCAGAGGGTACTTGGGACCTCATCCCATGGCTTAGAACTGCAGTGCTTTCGGAAGGCTCCACCTGCCACGCCTTGCTGGCAGTGAGTGAGCCAAAGTGGTGGCAACCAAAGTACTGATGTTGTGGAAAGGAGGCTGTTGCGTGTTTCCCTACATTAGGGTTATGTTCTGTGCACTGGGTGTTTGTTAGTAAGAACAATGTACCACAGTCAGCACTTTTTTTGTGGGTTTTTTTTTTTTCCTTATTGTGTGTTTTATTGGAAATCTGAAACCTTATTTTTGGATTTTTTTTTCCTTAGTTAAGATCCATGCAAACACATTTCTGAAATACACAGTTCCAAAAACTTGATGTTGCCACTATGTAGAAAGACAAGTGTGACTAAGGTCCTTATGAACTCTAGTTGTTATTAGGAAAAGCCTATATAATTTGTCTTTTGCATAATTTTCATGATTTCTGCTATTGTTTTCATATTTTTCTGAATAAGCTTAATTTTTTCCAATATGGAAAGAAATTATATAATAAGGAATAGATATATTAGTTTTAGTGATGGGTAAGTTCAAAGTATATTGATTATTATTTTTTACAATTATTATGAAAGAGGGATGTCCTAAACGTCAGAAATTAGGATGTTTAAGAGCTGCCGAGCATTCTTAGAATGGATGCTAATTGGATTTTCACAACTTTTATTTGAATGCTTTACAAGCATTAATTATTGTTTACCATTATGATTGGATAGCCTTCTCTTTGTGTAGAGCGAGTATGAGAAAACATCTTTTGAGGTTTTCATTTATGTGACTCAATAATTCATGCAGCTGAAGTCTCATGTATTTCTCTAATTACTGGAGGCTCAGAAACCATCATGATTCATGTGACTTAAATCTTAATCCACAGTGATGGATATCTAGAGGGAAAGTTCTCTCCATATCAGGACATAGTATTTGTTTTGATGTAGGCTGAACATAGTGATCATAACTAAGATAATTTACTGAGTTGTGTTTGCACGCTGGAAGTAACAAGCTTGTCATATTCTTAATAAATACAATCTTTGCCCTTCTTTTTTACCTCAGTTCAGAGAGCAAGCTTGTAGATACATTTAGTATTAAAAGCAGCATTCCAGCTTGTACCAGATGAAAATAATGTGGTTTAGATTCTGGATTAGTTTGTAAAGAGTGGATTGCTCTTCATATTCTTAAAGCTCATTCCCTTCCCATTATATCTTTTGGAATGTATCCCAAAATACTGTTTATACTAAACAGCATTCAGTTTCATTTCTTTTATGATTTGGAGACACTGTGGAATCTTTCCTTAATCTCATAGTCTCCAAGGAATCCACTCAAATATTTTCTTTTATAAAAGCAAAGATAGATGACTTGTGACTCAGATCAAGAAAGAAAATATGATTCTTACTGATGCCTAGTGGGCTTGAGGAATAGGCGCTTTTTTTTGGCTTTTTTTTTCCCCCTGCCTATCACATGGAGCTCTTTTTCTAGTCTGACAGTGGTTGGACAGTTGTTTATTTCAGATTTTTTGAAAGAACTGTTGAAAAACTTTTTGATTCAGTTTGTTGTGATTCCCTACTATATGTATGGTCTCTAGAAGAGATTAAGCCAGCATCAGTCCTCTGCTTTGTATTCAATATACCTTTCTTTTGACTGCCTTCCCCCTTGCCTTGTTCTGCTTCTCTACTCTGTTACTCTGGTCTACTTTTACTAGTTCCACCTACCCTTTTCTTTCTTTCTTTCTTTCTTTCTTTCTTTCTTTCTTTCTTTCTTTCTTTCTTTCTTTCTTTCTTTCTTTCTTTCTTTCTTTCTTACACATCTTACACATCTTACACATCTTACACATCTTACACATGCTTGTTTTTTCTCTGCCAATGTAGTATATTTGTGAAGAAGAAAGTTTAAGTCCTTGATAAGATGAAATTATCAAATAATAATCTGTCACAATTTGTTTACCTTGAAAAATGCTGTCTTGATTAGTGTGAACTAATTTTGCAGTGATAAAAGATCATGATCCTGGTTGACCTCTTAAGCTCTTATCTGCATCTTTCCATGTGTTCCTTCCTCCTATCCAGCCCTGTCACCTTCCTTTTAAAGCTACTTTCATCATAACTCATGTATCTTTCATCTGCTCTGCTATCAAGTTGTTGGCTTCAACTTGTGAATGCATGGTTGATTTTTTAACAGTTTTATGCATGGGACCATAAGCAGCTGTGTAGCCATTTCATTGACCTTATCTGTACATACTTTTGAAATTCCGAAAGGTTCTGTGGCTGTATGTCCACCTCTTATTCTCACTTTTGGGTTTTTGTTTCAGCTGTTACTGTACCATTACTTTCTCCTTTGCTCTCAAATCAGTTTGTCTGTCCCTTGGCTTGTTGAGGTAGTTTATGCAGTACCTAGTAAAGGGCTGTGCTCCATCTAAGGGGACCTCACTCTCGATTTGCAGATAAAAAAAAGTTGAAGCAAATTTGTGTGTATTTATAAATTTGGAAGTTGTGGGAATTAATTTTTGCAAGTGAGATACACCTAATTGTGTTTGTGCTGTGAAACAGTACTTTTGAGGGCACTGACAGAAGTGTGGAGGGGTATCCATTAAAGTGTTGTATTCCATCTATGAATCTTCCCCTAGCTTTTTTGTCCTCTTGCATTGAAGCATGTATTCAGTCAGTATCCTACTCTTGGCACTGAAGAAAAAGTGTTTATGTAGCCCCTCCTTTGGGATATGGGTTTGAATTGTTTAGCAAATACATTAGTTGATGTTCCTACTAGTTTTGTGATGACTCTCTCTATTGTGAGGTTAAGATATGCTCTGTATGCACTGTTTTATTTTTCAATAATTAATAATACTTAATTCTGTAAACACTAGGTGAGTTTTTAATGCCTTGCATAATATTTTATATTCTATTTTGGCCTTCCAATTTTCTTCGAGAACCTGAATAATTTATTTCTAACTACTGAAGAGTTTATAGTCCTACTACACAACAGTTTCCTTGTGGAAGGTCTGCTAGCTTCCAATGACCCTTAGCTGCCATCTGGTACAAATTCAAAGTGCTTCTGTCATCTGCTGCTAATTGCTGTCACCTGCATATTGCAGTCTGAGCAACTTGGAGTGCAGTAAAGCAGGAGGCATAGTGCTTTGTATAGCTGCAATCTATCCATAATACCCATGATTTCTTTATTAATATTAATTTAATAATAAAAGAAGTACATGCTTCATGAAATGGTATGAATTCATATAAATGACATTTCATGTTTATTTTAGTAACTTTCAGGGTTTAATCTGACATTCAAAAATGTCTGTAGATTTGTATTATAAATATATTTATTATTTCGGTATTCTACAGCCTGTTTATTCTGCTGAGATTGTTCAAACTGAATCTTACAGAAGAGTTCTTTAATCTTTTTTGTAAGCTGATAAGCTTTAGTCAGGGCACTAGCCTACAGCACCATATTATATTAATGTATTTTACTTGTAATTTAGAGAACAAGAAGAATATCCTGATCTGAAGGCTAAACTGTCCCCTGTGGCACTCGCACAGCTGATAATCGTGAACTAGAAAGATGTGTATATCAAATAGTTTACAAAATGAAGCCAGCTGTGTTTCCCTACATACTGTGGCTTCCTGACATGCATCATTAAACCTTATTAGCTACTTCCTTTTACAAAGATTCTTGTAGTCTTGAACACTGCATATTAACATTTTCTGCCTCTCCAACTGGAAATTATTTGCTTTATTGTAGAGTGTCAACTTGCTCTAGTTTCTGATATGCGTTCTAATTGGTACTTTAGAGTATAATCATAGTGAAATACCACTTCGTGCATTTCTTTATTTGGAAAATTAATACCGACCTTTTCACTTCATCTGTCAATCTGTGCAACTTTTCACACCATTCCCAACTGTTGGGATTGCCTGCAAACCATTAAGTATGAAATGGTTCATAAAATGTCTTTAAGAATATAAATACAAAAAGAAGAAGTTGACTTTTATGGTAAGATTTCTGTTGTTGTTGTTGCTTGCTTAATAGAAATAAAGCTATTTCAGCTGATAAATTTAATGATGTAAAAAACTGTCAAAAATGTAGTGATATTATAAAGTTAATTTTTGTTGTTCAGATGAGGCTTTGTTTAATAAAACCACCAGCCTGCACACATGCACACACACCACTTAGTTGCTGAATTCTGATAATGAAGATCATCTCTTAAACCTTAGGAAAGCAGAATTTTTGAAATACTAATCTCTGTGGGTAAAAACAGATTTGGAATTAAGTATAAAAATCAAAATATGTATTATGTACATATTGCATTTGTACATGTTTACATCTCTTTTGTATATCTGACCAGAAAGACAGTTAAATACTTCTGATCTCTATGGACAACATTATGGAAAATATTATTCCAGAGCCTTATTTATTTGTGTGGTCTGAAGAATAAGTTCAAAGCAACATGTTCTATTAACTGTCTTGAAACATATTTTATGTTTATTTTAGGACAGGAGGTACTAGTAACACAAACATTATATGGATTATGAATAACATGTAACCATATAAAGAAAAAAAAATGAGAAACATACTAAAAACCTTTTTGTTGATATTCCTCATCTAAAAATTTTGATAATTGTTTCAGAAGGGCAGTTTTATTTGTAAACACATGATGCATTAAAATTGAGCTAGAAATTCTAGAGTTCAGGTCGAAATTTCTACAACATATTTGAGACTGAAAATTGATGTTTTTACATAATTCTAGTAAGAAGTTTCACATCAAATCTTACCAAGAAGTCTTCATTGAAAAGATTTGTTTTTTCTGTGCCTTAAATGGTTGTGGACATTTGCTCTGGATTTATTTTGAGTATTTCTACTCAGACTTGAAGAAAGCTCACTCCCCTTTCTTTGGCATTTTACCCTATATTCTGACATTTAATTAACCTTTTAGGAGACTACTGCTGATTTCCCACTGTATGGAGCATTTCCTGTATAATTTTGAAGTAAAAAAATCCCAAGTTTTTCTTTCAATATGTATCTCAGGCTTTTTGAAACATCTCATCTTGCAGGCTAACAGGATTTTATACTCGGGAATAGCTAGGGGCAGAGACAAAAGTTCAATGTAGTCAAAATGCTCTTTCTCTGTTCTTGTGTCACAAGTTTTTCCATTTATTCTTGAATATTATTATATGTAAATATAGATTCATTAGGATTCATATGTAAATGCTTCGAAACAAACTTTGAGATGGTTTGTGTTGTGTGGTTGTGCATCTTTTTAACCTGATTTCCTGGTGCAAGAGTACCTGGATGGTTGTGTTTGTATCTGGAACTTTGCCGAGACAGGTTTAATGGTGGATATGGGGTACACATAGCAGAGGAGGAGGGAGGTTGTAGAAATGGTCCACCAATTAATTAATCACTGCATACTCCCAATTTTAATTCCTCATTCAATAGTTTTTATGCATTTTATTCTTTTGCATTTGTTGGCTAATCCATCTTCTGAAAGTTTCCTCAGTCACTTTAATAATCTGTGTATCTACTGTATTACTTCATTTACGTTTCCATGAAGAAAGGTTGCAGCTCTGATTTCCATCTACTTTTATGACATAAGCACCAGCTTAATGTATCAGTGTTTCTCATTGAAGTTTTTTTCCAACTTTCATTAACTTTTAATATAACAAGGTGTAATAAAATAAAATGCATGTAATTTACCTGAAAAGAAATTTTTAAAATGCACCTCTCAATTTAACCTCGAGTAAGATGGAAGGAAAACATATCCTTTCTACTGTCTTTAGGCCTACTTTCAGTTTGGGATAAAATGAAATTGTGAAATTTTAATATAAGCTTAGACTTTCTGGGTTCTTGGGTTCATTTATTTAATTATATTCTTAATGGAAAAATTGCCATGTGTTTTGATAACCTTAGCACTGACCTCTCTTACCCCAGCCCTGTGTGACATTAAACTCATTACAAAATGTAATAATCTCTGCTAATAGCTTAATCTAGATAGTCTATGAAGAGATGAGTTACTAACACCTTACTTTGAATGTGGAGTAAGGAATTGTTGGATTTGTTTATGTATACATTTTCCAGTATTAAATTTCAAAGATGTCTTTGAAAAAGCTGTAAGGTTCTAATACTATTTAATATATTATTAATTAATATATAAATACTATTAAACATAGTGTGCCATATATAAAACCCACAAATTCAGTCCCTACTATGAAAATACTACATTTGTGCAGTTTTCTATTTGAAAAAGTTATTTAGACCAGTCAGCTGCATGATCTGAATTGTAGATATAATACTATTCCCAAAATTTATGCAAGTGAAAGAGCTAGCTGTTGCTGTCAATTTGATAGGTCCCTTATGTAATTGTTTTTTCTTGAAGGAAGTAGTACCTGTTACTGAGGAAGTAGGGGTTTTTTACATATATCTCAAGTTTCAGATTTATTTATTTATATGCAAATTCTATGCAATAAGTTTTCGAACCAGTTTTCCCTGCTAATTTTGCAGTTATTTTGGTACAGGTAATTATCTTCATCTGTGAGACAGTAAATCATGTTTTTTTAAGCTACTCAGATTTGAAAAAATGCCATTTCCATTGAGTGTGTTTTAATAATAGTGTGTAATGTGTAAAGCTGCTTATCCTGTATGCTGACCCTTGAAAGACCTGATTACATGACAGCATTTGTAAAAAAGTCTTGAGTTGAAGCTGATGACGGCCAAGCTTAAAGAAGATAGAACAAGCACATGTAAAAGGTACACATGAAATATAAATCTGAAGGTAGTGTTCCAGTGTAAAATCAAGCACCTTTAAATCCTGCTCTTCCCCTACCCTTGAGAATTCCATGTCTTAGCAATATTGATCAGATATTAGAAGGATTGCAAGTGCTTAGAATCTCTAAATGTCTTCTGCGCTGGGTACCTAGATTTTTTAAATTGAAAAAAAAAAAAGTGTGAATTAGAGTTCCACTGTGAATGCTTTTGGTTATTGAAGTTTCCAGTATGACTAGTTGTCTTATATTTGTGAAGCAATTATTTAAAGTTGATGGGTGGGCTTGAGGAAATGTTTTCAACTGGTAGCTTTTAATAGGAGGAGAGAATGTCTGAAATACACACAGTCCCTGTATGGATACCGGAATTTAACGGGCTGTTAACCTTTTCGATTTCTTCAAGTGCTCTGTACACGTTTTAATCATTCGCGTTCGTGACGAATACGTGGCTAAGTCGAACATATGGTCGTACAGCATCTGACTAGTGCTGCCTTAAGGTGCCAGACTGTGGCTGTATGAAGGTGTATGAAGTGTAACGTTTTGCTGAGGAGGAAATAGAACAGTCTGAGTGCACAATCTGAAGTGTCAAAACCGAGTAATTAACTCGCAGCGTTTCTCGCTCAACGCCGGGGGAGGCTCTGCGCGGCACAGGCGGGCGCGGGCGCCCTCTGCTGACCAAAGCGCGCACGGCAGCGCTGCCCGCCCCAGCCTCCCCTCCCGCCTTCGGGCAAACCGGAGCAAAAGCCAAATACCGCGGCTCGCCTCCATTGCTCTGCGGAAAGGTTCATTCTGAGAGCAGTTATCAGATTGAAGAATATTTAGAGACAGTAGTGTAGTTTACCAAACCGCAAAAGTGTTAATGAAAGCCAGATTTGTAGTCAGCAGGGTGTTAAGAACGAGTCGTGTTCAGTTTCTCTCATTGGGATCATTTGAAACAGAATGTTTTACTACAAACAGAGTAAATCGTTGGCATTCAGGTAAACCAGGATACAAGTGAAAAAGAAGACACACTTAGGAAAGTTATGAAATCTGTGACTAGCATTTGACAAAACGAGTGCCTTACTTGAAACAACTGAGCCCTAGTGAAATGCAGTTGTGGAAATAGCTCACTTACAGTTTTTATTGTAGTAGACAACTAGAGAGAGCTAAGCATCTCTAAAATCCTGGAGAGGACTCTCGAGCTTCAGTTTGAGTATCCAGACTCAGATGATGTTGAGTCTGGAAAAGGCAACAATATAAAATGGATGGATAAATGAGGCAGAGAGAAAAAGAACAGTGTGAGTCTTTTTTTTTCTTTTTTTTTTTTCTTTTAGCATTATAGTTATTTCTATTTACAAAAGAGAATTCTGCTTCCAAAGTGATTTATTTATTTCAAAACACGTAAATATTCATTTATGAATAGTGTGTTAAAGTAAAACCAGGCAAGTCAGAAGGGTAATTTCAAAATATATTAAAATTATTCTGCTTTTAAGAGAAGTTAAACCTCTGGTTTTGAATATGCATCAAAACATTACAGAAATGTACTTGAGCTTCTCTTTCATTGGACAATGACCTGTATTTCTTCTTGAGTTTTAAAATTTCTGCTGCTTTCAATGCCTTTGCATTGGAGATGGACTGATTTGTGTAAGAATACAGAGAAGTAATTGTAATTTTTTTCTTTGGGGATACAATTAACACTAAATATCTAAAATTATTTGTTGAAATCAGTGTAGAAATGAAGTAACTCAGTTCCATAAAACCGCAGTATTAACATGATACCAAATATTTCAGTTTGCTCAAAGGCTGCATGAAGGATGAATATTTTTTTTGCCAAAGGTAAGACAGAAAATGTTACTGGAATCAAATGAACTGTTTTTTGGTAATTACTTCTGCATAAGTCAAATGGAGTGGACTAAATAAGTAAAGTTTATTGCAGTTTTATGAACTTAAGTAGACCAGTCCTCCTCCTGCATTATTGCTCAATTCTAAAATGAATAAAACCTGTAAAAGATTTTTAGTGCTTCTGAAAATGTTTCCAAGGTTTCATTGTTGCTCTTGCAGCTACGCTAGAGATGAGACCATGTTTGAAAATTGGCATTAGAAAAAGCAAGGACAGATGACTTTTTACTAAATGGTCACTTTATATATTTTTGTGTTTTCTTTGCTTTTCCCATCTTTGAATCTACTGATTAAAAGAATGAGGAAGATATTGATTAAACAGTGTACCATACTGTATGCAGAATTTGGTTGGTTTGACATTAATCAAGTCAGGTTTCTACATTTTTCTACAGACCATTGCTTCAGTACAGGGAATTAAGGCAAGATTTTGCTAAACCTGAATTTACTTGTTTTGATTCATGGTTATATTAGCTTAATGTGTTTACCTGGATTGCAAGCAGTCAAGACTTTGAATCATAGGAATTAGGACATGTAAGAAAGAAGAAACATTTACAGATTCCAAAGTTGCTCTTTGTGGTTTTAGTGTCAAAGATTAAGGTAGATAGATGAGGATGTGTTGCCTTATTAGCCTTTAAACACAGATTGGTAATCTGTTATTTCTAGGGACTATAGGGAGGGTTTAACAGATTATTGAAGAAATTAATGGCAGTTTGGATAAATGCAGCTGACTGTATAGTGTAATCTATATAATATTTTATATAAAGGATGGAATGCTACTAATCATTTTTGTTAGGCAAACCTTGTTGTTGCCATCCTGCAGCTGAAATATATATTATTTGAATTTTAGTACTTTTAAATATTTACTGTTACATACCTTTTACATCTAAGTGTAGGCTACAATTAATGGAAATATATCTATTATACTAGTATTCAAGGCTTAATAAATTAATTTCAGAGCATGTATTAAGAATAGGAAAGAAATTTTTTTATGTTTATGGTGCAAATTAAAACCCAAGTCCCTCTCAGATATGCATACGATGAAATTTCATTGTAGTCAATGTAGTGTTTGGCAGTGCAGAACCAGGCTGATTACTGAAATATAATTACCTTTGTGGAGGAATTTGGTTGCCGGGGGAAGTCTGTCCTAAGACTGTGCCTTAATACTTCAATAGTATTAAAGTAGGGCACTTAAAGGCTATTGGTGAGCAATTATTTCTAATGCACTTTAAACTGTAATTGAATAAAAAATGGCTGCACTAGACTATTTTGAGAAATTTTTGCCATTTTATAACATTTAATTATCAAATTTTGCATTTCAGTATTCTAGCATTTTAAAAGTTCTCATTTTCAAAGTAATACACATGTTATATGCTAAAAGAATTGTTCTATTGCTACAATAATAGCTTCAGAAGATAACCTTTCCTAAAAGTTAAGCATCTAGGGCAGGAACAGCAATATTGTTGTTCAGATTAAATTTAGTAACCAGAAGAATTCTTGTTGTTTTCAACTTTTTAATTACATAAAGATTTTTCTCATAAGATAATGAATTACACCTTGCAGCCCAAAATATGAAGTGTAGACTTTGAATCGTTCCCTCATTCAAAAATGAAGTATTTTAAAAACTTGTCAGCTTTTTTACCGTGCAAGTAGACAATTGATGGCATAAGCCATTACTTTATTGAGAACCATTAGCTATTTAAAACTCTGTGCATAAATTAAAGAGGAGCTAAATGGATTTGCAGTTGTTGCCATTAGTAGCATTTTAAATTATACAGGCAATTATTGTGTTCATTTTCATTATCGTAGAGCAGCCCCTTTGCAAAACTGATGTGGTTTTCTTTGACGTTATGTACAAATTTTCCCTTGGAGATTAAAATTTCCAGTGGTGTGTTTAATTTTGTTGAGTTGTTTCAAATAGAACAAATATTATGACAAGTAGAAGAAAATTTGTTTTACTAATACGGGAGATAGCAATAAACATGGGAAATTACTCCAATTCTTAATTCATCTATTTCTAATATTTTCATAGTTATTCTAGTTACTGTTTTCCAGAGAAATGAAATAGCTTTTGCAAGATGCCGTATTTTACAAATGTTTTGATAAAATCACAGTATACTTAAAATGAAGTTTATCCACTTTTCCAGTGGTCTGATGAATTTTAGAGAATATTAGTGAATTTCTACATAAAATTTCTCTGGATAATTTAACGGTGTTTCATTAGTTGACTGCAGAAATTGTTTAAGTGTGAAGGCACAGAATTAAACTAATTAAGTATCTTTTAGTACATTGGAGTAACTAGTTTTTGAGAAATGAAGAATATCGTTCTATTAAAACTTTCTTTGTGTGCCTTCTTAAGTAGGCTTCTGCAATTGCCTTCACTTACTGTAGTAAATAAAAATACTAAAATTTACTAAATGCTAGTAGCATGACCTATATTAAAAAGAATGGCATTATTAGTAGCAAATCAAGTGTTCTTGAGCGAAAGATTTATTGTGTGAAAAATTTTTCAGCATCAACTTTTTTATCATCACGATACCTCTCCAAACACATTTTTGTTGGGCTCCAAACTTAAATTCACATCTGTCTTTATCAATTGGAAAGGTATTAATGCTTTGAGTTAGCTACATATCAGTATGCGGTGGACTAAATTTAATGTTTCTGTCCTAAAAGTGGCATTCTTTCCACAGAAGCTCTTTATTCATTTCTGTTCTGGGGTGGGGTTTTTATGGGGGGTGGAGAGGAGAGAGATAGGCTTTCACTACCATGATGCAGGGGAAAAAAAGTGTGAGGTGGTAGTTATGCATATTGCAAGACAGTGATTCTTTATTTTATTACAAAAAAAGACCAACTCTAGAAGGCCAGATTAAATCATTCCTTTCACTTTTTAATGGGATTTGGATGAATAGAGTAAAATATGCACTTTGCATTCATTGATAGCATCTTTAGGTTGAGGTAATTGAGTCTTTTTTCCCTGACTGAATGAATAATGACTTCATCTGATCCTCAGCGAGGCCTGAAACTTAGGCTGCCTTTGTCAACGCAAAAAGATCTGGGCTTTGAAACATGCTCTACTTCCCTGGCTTCATTTTTCTTCATTTTAATCCAAAAACCTATTTTTCTCAATAATTCAAGCATAAACTATGTAGTAGTTGAAGCAGCGGAAATTGCAAGATATTTGTCCTCGTTGTGCTGCTTTTTAAATGCAGCTGATAAATCAGCTGCTGTGGTCTTCAGCTGCCTGGTTCTCTAGGGAAGGCACAGCCCATGTGTAAGCAAGATTGCTGGAATTTTTAAGAACTATATTTAAAGTGCTTCTTTTGCAGACTGTTTGTTATCTAAGGAAGTGTTATGTTTTACTGGTCTTACTGGCAAGACTTGGAGATAAAAGGGGCATCTGTGATGGGGCCTAGGAAACTCTTCCTGACATAATTTTCCCACATATTTTACTGATACTAGAGCATCCCAAAAAGTGGAGTAAAAATACCCTAGCTTACATCATACATTATTGAAATGGTGAGAGTCTTAGTTACATAGCTTAATTTTTTTTTCATGATAAACAGCTTCTGCTAATGTTTTGCTTAAAATGTTTCTAAATCAAATAGCTTTTTATTCATGTGAAGTTGAAGCTCCGTTTCACTATATTGGTTTGAAAAGGGATATTCCACTTGATTGTTGTTTTTATTATTATACTGGATAAGTGAAAGCTTTATACACTTAAAATCATTTCTGTGGCATTGGTTCAGATTTATAGAGTGGGATGAGAGCATAGGGACAAGCTGCAGTGCACTTGTCACATGAATGAGAAGTCACAGGCTCTGTCCCATGCGCCTGATGGTTCTTGAATCCAACAGGGATTTGATCTTCTAGCAATGAGCTTCCCTACAAATATAATACGCAATGCCAGTATTTTTGCTGAATGCATGACAGAAAAAAATTGTCCCTGCTCATTTTGTCTGTAATTGTCTTTCCTCCTTGCCCTTCTGTGTTCCTGTCCTAGAACAAGGAATGGAGAAAGGATGTGTCACACTTCAAGGCATTCAAAAGGCTTAGCTGGGACAGTTCACATTGGTTCTGGGAATTATTATTGCCACAAAACCAGTGAACATCTTTTGTGTGCAAGCATAGGAATAACAATCAATGCAATTATCAAAGTTCAGTTAATTGTTACATGTGCATGGATTTTTAATAGATAGGAATAACCAAAGCAAACAGTTGCTAGTTGTTTACATTGCAGAAGCATAAACTTAAGAAAAGCTCCTGTCTAATTTGATTTGTTTTTCTTCCTCCAGGTTGGCTTGCTGGACCTGGAGCTGAATCAACTGACCAAAGCGCTGTTTTTGGCTTTAGTTGCACTATCAGTTGTTATGGTAACTTTGCAAGGATTTGTAGGCCCGTGGTATCGAAACCTTTTCCGGTTCCTCCTCCTGTTTTCCTATATCATCCCAATCAGGTATGTGTAAGAATGAAAGCAAAATACAGTTGTCTAATTTCACTGTATGTGGCTTTCTTGAAATTTATACTTGCTTCTCATTGGAAAGGAAATTGATCTTATCAGGAAGCTGAAGGAGAAGGTGCCAACAAATCTGCTGATTCTTGAAGGATCACTGTACAGAAAACAATACTGTTGTATTTTTTTTGTATAATGTTCATCTTGCTGGAGTAATCAGGATATCTAATCCTTTGCTAGCATAAATGTATTAATAAGGATACAATGTTGGTATATGAGAAAGTGGTTTCAGGAAGCATGCAGTTGAATGAACTGCTAGACACATTATGGAATTTTATTTTTAATGCTTTAAATACTAAAAATGTTCCATTTCTCTGATTAAAATACAGATGCTTTACCCCAATAATGATTAATTTAAATTGCATGGCTGAATAATGTAAGTGCTCTTTTACAATGAGAGGAGTTTTAACATGTGTAACCAAGTAGAGACTTGCCCTGAATTAATTAATTCATTAAGCATGAGTACTGTATATTCAAATTGCAGATAAACTGGAACAGGAAATAATATCCATGTGTGTAATCAAGTCTTCTGTAGACACCGAAGTGGGAACACTGACTCTGAAATGAATTCTTTTCTTTACATGGGTATTGCCTTTGCAAAATGGAAATACTGTTTCCTGTTAAAATACCCAGTGTTTAGATTAAGGTAATTGTTAATTTTAGATCCTCTTAAAGAACTGTTCAGTTTGAGATACATCATTCAATAAGCCCAGTGATCAGCCAGAGTTAGCAGCATCTAAACTGTAGCTAGATTTAAGACCTGTCCCCTCAGGCACGCACACAATATATGAGTTCATGTAGTAAAGGAAAGAGAAATAACAGGAAGTTTTCGTTAGGCCTCTTGATCTGAGCTTACATTACTTACATGTTACTGTGATCACATTTTTTATGTACATGTCTGTGTGAAGCGAATTGTATTATATTTGACCAATGGGATACTCAGGAAGACTGCCTTAACATTTTATAACTTAAAGGACTTTATTTTTATAGTACTTTAGTGTTGCAAGAGAAACTGATTCAGTGGGAAGTTGAAGGATAAGGTTCTAGCAAATCTGCTGGAACCACAATTTTGTGATATCTTTCTAAACACTGTCAGTCATAACTCCTTTACTGCTTGTATGATGCTATTCAGTCATGTTGCCATCCCCCCCCTCTACACACACAGTTACTGAGTATTAAGCAATTTATCCATGTGAAGAAGCAAAAAGGCCTCCATTCAAATGGTTAGGTCTGTGTTTTACTGAGATGCACTTTAAAACATCCAGGGGAGGGAAGAAAGAGCGAAGGATATAAAGGATCACTTCTAACTAAACGATAACTTCTAACCATTTTAATATCTTTATTACTGGATGCAAGAGGATGAATGCTATATAGGCATTGTGAGTAAATATTACTCTATATTGAAAATTCAACATAGACCCTTGAAAAAAACATGTTCACTTAGCAGCTCATTTTCGATGTAAGAGTTGTTTAGTGGATTTGTGGGATAGCTTTTCTCCAAAAATAATTTCTAGCATGCATCTAATTCAATTTACAATTGTTTGTGGGAGATAATATAAAAACTAAAAGTATTAGAGAAAATAAAAGTATTAGTATTGGTTTAGTTCATCAGACAGAAATTTATCAGAGAATGCTTTCCTCCCTAGAGTTTTATCTGTTTCTCTGCCAAATTTTCTTCAACATAGATCTTCATAAATACAGGGTTGCTTCCCACACTGTCAGCAGAATGAACAGCTCAATCATACTGCTGCTCAAATATGACTACACTTCCCTTCCTCTCTTCTGTATGTTAAGCAAGGAAATTACTTAATTTTTAGGCTTAAATTTTAGACTTTGAATGTAAACTCTCAAAGACGAAAATTACAAAGCAAATTACATTGAAGCACCAGGTGTTATATCTTCCCATCATTTTTAAAAATAGCTATATGAGGAAAATAAACTTACAGATGTAAATGAAACGCAGAGATTAGGATTCACTGGTAGAGGCAAAGCATATCTGGACTCAGGCACACATGAAATCTGTTGCTTGATAGTTTTAGAGAATTCAGGAAGTTTCTAATTGTAGAGCTTTTTTGCGGTTCTGTTTGGTTTTTGATTTGCAGAGCAAGGGAACTGGCTATGCAATAAAGATAGCTTTTCATGGCTAGACGTGTTTGGTGAAGATCATCAGGAAGATGATTATATAGTTAGTAGAGTTTAACTGGTCTCTGTGCAGCCTCTTCTATAATTAATAGGTGCTTCAGGTGCTTCAGAAAGAAGCTGGTTCTTTGTTATTCAGCTGCATCCTAAATACTCATCTTTATGCGAAGTATTAGTATGGGGCATGTAAGACTTAAGAAGTAAAAACATAAAACAACTGTAAAAAAACCCCAACAGCACAGCAAAATAAATACCACCCCAAAAAGCAACTCCTTACCTCTAAAAAATCATCCCCCAACATTGCACATTTTTGTCATGCACAAGGAATCAAGAAAAATGGAGAAAAAGTAGTAATAAACAGATACAGAAAGCTTAGTCCATCTCTACACTGTTTATAAGGTTAGAATCATTATGCACAAAGTGTTTTGAACAGCCCCACACCCCCAGAAACCTTGGGCCCTTAAAAATTTTTCTGTCATTGATGTTTTCTTTTTCCATATGGAGAAACCATGGCCCAGGGACCCTCCATAGGCAATTTGCTGCTCTAAAAAGTCAAGCTATTTTAATTTCTTAAGATTTATCAGGAAGGGAGGATATAAAGCAAGTCCTTGACAGACTATCTAAAACAAAGTAAATCTCTCTAGGATTATCTTCACCTATTACCTGAGTTTTTCCATATTCCTCAGCATTTTTAGGCTTTTTTCTAGTTGGCCCTAGCCAACTAGACTGTATCACCTAGTGCAGTTGTCACATAACAAGCTAGCAAGGGGCACGAATCCTCAGGTATGTCCATGCTGCTGCTCTTTGTGATACCAATGTGCAAGTTCTTAAGTCTGTGATGTTGCCTTTACTTTTTTTAATACAGTACTTTTGTCAAACAACTTGTGTTTTTTGGATTGTCTATTTTCTGAATGACGAGGGTCAGAGGGCAATAAGAGTCATTCTAATGAAAAGCCAGTGCCCTGTGTGGTGGAAGATTTTTTTAGTTTTAAGTGCGAGAATGGAAGAGGTTCTAATCAATACAGGATGCAAGACACCAACTATTACTGAGATGAAAATTCTGATGTGTGTGTATATGGGTGCAGTAAAGATGTTAAGGCTGGTAGAGAGCCTTGTCACAAAATGATTCTCTTCTTTTCCCTGGCCTTGAGTACTAACTTGTCTTTATCAGCTCACTTGAGCTATCATAGCAAATGGTTCAGAAAGCCCAGGCCAAAGAAAAGACTTAGTGATGGCACTGCCCCACAAACTTGGATCCCCTCCACCACCAATGGACTTTGTTCATTCATTGTCTGGTCTTCTTCACTGCCTTGAAAGATACTGTGAGTTGCACTTCGTGTTGACTTTGTGTTGAGGTCTTCTGTATGTTTGGGATTAGTTTTACAAAAAAAAAAAAAAAAAAAAAAAAAAAAAAAAAAAACCAAAAAGAAACCCCAAACCAAATCAAAACAAAACAAAAAAACCCAAACAAAACAAAACAAAAAAAAACCAGGAAAGTTTTTCAGGATAATTTAGGTTTAGCCGGACAATGCATGGTGAAATTGCTGCCTCACCTACATCACCTACAGACATGTGAGTCTTGTAGCTGTACGTTCTTCTGCTTAGCTGTTAAGAACTGTAGAGGATTTACCATAAAATTATATCTGTTAAAAATGTGTATCACCCAGGCTCTATATTTAGTAGCAGTTAAAAGCTGGATTGACATAAGCTTAATC
This sequence comes from Brachypodius melanocephalos, assembly GCA_013398615.1. Taxonomy (NCBI): domain Eukaryota; kingdom Metazoa; phylum Chordata; class Aves; order Passeriformes; family Pycnonotidae; genus Brachypodius; species Brachypodius melanocephalos. The sequence continues at coordinate 10,709,101 of VZSR01003809.1, forward strand.
AGCCATTGTTTTGGAAGTATCCTTTAGTTTTAGTGTGAACAGAAGCTAAAATGTCTCTTGCTCTTTCCTTTGGACACCCCAAGGCTCCTAGTCACTGCAATGTTCTGCCAAAAGAAGCTGCCTCAGATGACTGGAAGTAACTACCTTGCACTTAGGTAGTAAAGTTTTGGGGCACTGGCTGGAACCTGAGTTTTTTTCTGGGTCTTTAAGAGAAGCGCTTAAATCCTTCAAGTTATGTCAGTCTATTCTCAGGGGCAGTGAGGAAAGCACTGCTAGGACATCTTATGTCTGAAATTCATTAATAGCCCTCAAATCCCAGATCACAGGGGTATGAGTTTCTGTGTTTTCTTTAGACTCAGAGAACTCACACCTATGCAAACTATCTAACAGCAGCCAGCAGCTATGCTTCTTTCAACCATGTTGTAATTTCGGCTGTGTTGGAGCTCAAATCTATAGATTTGAGAGTATCAGTATATGAAGTCTCACACAGAGAGACAGAATATATATTAGATATATGTTGCAAAGGTTTCAGTGTGGAAGAGCCAAAGAGCTGCTTATGAAGTGGCTTAAGCAAGTGGTTTAATACACATTTGGTGTATTGTGCTTTCATACCATATAATGATATATAATTCAATCTCTATAGAGACTGAAAAACATTATGTGATGCTTCATGATATTTTACTAATTAATTTTGCAACTGAAGTTAGTGTGTCTTTCTTATGCTAAGACTGTCTTACCCTGTCCAGTGTGGTGCTGTGCTACTGCCTGAGCTAGCTGTGTGCTTCTCTTAAAATGTCTGCTACTCATGCTACAAAGAAAAAGCACAGAATCATAAAATTATTTATATTAGAGGAGACTTTTAAGATCATCGTGTCCAACTGTTAAAACAGCACTGCCAAGTCCACCACTAAAACGTTTCCCTAAGTGGGTGGGTCTTTTAAAATATCTCCAGTGATCTAGACTCTACTTCCCTAGGCAGCTAGTTCCAGTGCTTGACTCTAGCCAACTAGAGTTCTGGTGAGGAAATTTTTCCTAATATCCAATCTAATATCCCTGGTGTGACTTGAAGCTGTTTCCCCTTGAGACCGACCCCCACCTGGCTACACCCTCCTTTCAGGTAGATATAGAGAGT
>VZSR01003809.1:10710332-10715332 GCA_013398615.1 Brachypodius melanocephalos
GGCCTCTGCCCTTTGGTTCAGCCTGTCCAGACCCCTCTGTAGGTCCTTCCTTCCCTTCAGAGGATAAACGTTTCCACCCAACTTGGTGTCCTCCACAAGCTTACACAGGGGGTGCTTGATATCTTTGTCCAAATCATTATTACAGATACTTAGAACAGGACTGGCCACAATACTGAGCACAATCAGTCTAAAAAGAAGTAATTTTTAAAACTGATCTGTTGTAGTAAATCTTCCTCCTTTCAAGTCTTGCAACATTGCCTATTTGCTCATAGAGTTTTTTTTGTGGTTTTAAACCTATTACAGCAAGTGATGCTGAATTTGTGTAGAATATACAAGAAAAACTCCCATGTTTTAAATATGATTTGTATTGGACCTCTAATGTCAATATTGTCACCTTTGTATAAGAGGCCTAATGAAAGATGGTGTCTGACCTGGTAAATGTGATAATAACAAAGAAACATTTTTAATAGGAAGCAATCCTTGTCCCTCTGAGCTGCACATGCTACATCTCTCGTGCAAAGGTGCTTGTTTTACATGTGGTTTTTTTGTTGTTGTTGTTTTGTGTTGTTTTGTTTTGTTTTAGGGGTTTTTTTTTTGCATTCTTCTATGTTTTAAGCCTGTAAGAAATTCACAGATTCATTTTTCAATTAATTATTCCCTAGATTTCCTCCTGGATTTTTAAGTTCTATCTATGTTAAAACGTGTAATTACCTGTATCTGTGTTGCATTTGGCCCTTGAAAAATTGCATGTGCCACAGTCGCTATAGCAATACAGAGTTGATACACATTTTTTTTTTTGCCACAAATATTCAATCATAAATGTGTGGGGTTGAGTTCTCTTTTAAACCTACATTCACTCCCACAGTTTCATGCAAAATGCTATGTGTACCTTCCGTAGTTTTCTTTAATATGCTCACATAACAGACAAAATTTAGAAAAATTGGTGCAAGAGAAGTAGTAAGACCAGTTGTGAAGCAAACAAGAACACGGTTCTGAGGCTCTTCTTGGGAGTGCCAAACGGTTAGCAAAAAAAACCTAAATAAAAAAATACATGTAGTGGACAACAAAACACAAAGGGGTATTATGTTCCAGTTTCCTCATCAAATAAAATATGAGAGGGAAATTGAAGGATGACTTACAGATTGATTTTTATTTGCTTAGGTCTTTATATAATATTGTGTTTAAATGAAGTAACTTCTGGTTTTTCTACTTTTATTTGTTTAGTGTCACTTACTAGGCTCCAAAAAATCAGTTTATGTGAAGATTTAACTTTCCTGGCATGTTGAATTTAAAATATTTTTGGTTGTTTCCTGACCAATAATTTATAAATTATTCAATTTTTTTTCTATATTTTGGATAATGCATATATCAGTGTGTAGTTTATGCCTATTTCTAGAAAGTAGGGATATGTTAAGAAAGTTAGGAGATGTAGCCATAGGGGATTTGGTGCAGTTTTGGATAATAATGGGGCACAAATTCCACCTTCAGTATCATTTTCACAGAAAAGGAAGTCCTGGCAATAAAAAGACTACATCTCAATTACTCCATTTATTTTAAGAAGTAGATACCACTTTAGGTACTCATACTGTATTTGGAGTTTTGGCAGGGCTTTGGTTTTTTGGTTACAAAACTCTTACATATACAGAACTGCTCAGGAATTTAGAAAAAACCCTACTATCTAATTTTTAGTCAAAATCATATTTGAATTTTATTTGGAACAATATCACTTTGTTCACAAAATCATCCTTGCTAAGACCTTCATTAAGTCTTGGTTGCTTTTCAGTGAGTCATGAATGGTAGAATGTTTCTGGAGTTTCTAAGTGTATTTGTCAGACTTTCTCGGTGAAGGCCCTTGCTTACTGGAAAACTTGTCCTTTTGACAAAAAACCCCAAATCAGACACCTTTAGAAGGGAACCTTACAGCATTACAATTCGTGAAAAAAAAAAAAAAGAAATTTAGAAGTCCTGTAAATAGGAGTGTTTAATCTAAAACACTGGTGTTGTTTTTGAGGGAATAAGAGCAGATCTGTTTGTTTTTAACGTGTAGTAAAAAGCAGTGTGGATTCTGAAATGTTGTGTTATTTGTTTGTTCTAAAGCTTTATTGCAGAGAATACCACCCTGGCTCTTAATGTAATAAATCCCCAAGTTGGATAAAAATTGCCTTAGGATTGCCTGCTCTAGGGTAACTGGTGCTGAGGTGGAAAGACAAGAAATGTTGTATTACTGTGTTTATTAAAAATATGCTCATTCTCTGCAACAGCCTTCAAATTCCTATATTAACATACTCTGCCTAAATATTGCATGTTAATTGGTTTGCTAAAAATTAGTGTTACTAATGCGACAGTTGCTAATGCTACCTTGGATGCTGTTCTGTGTGTTTTCATGAATAACTGATGTGTTTGGAGTTTGTTTAATTGGATTAAATTGAGAAGGATTTGAAAACTGCTGAATTTAAAATGTTTTGGTTATATAATGAGGTTTCCTAAAGTCTGCAAAGAAATTATAAGAAATGATAGCTAATATTATCAGGTACCAAAAGTAGCTTTATTTTAAGTAAGCTTAGTATCTCCTTATTTTATTATGTAAAAATTCTTGGACTTTTCAGTGAGATATTTTATTCCATTCCTGTGAAGTTCTGGAAAGGTTTCTAGTTTCACAAGCAAACTCACTATTAATAGGCCATCTTCATTTTTGGTATTACATCAGTTTCCATAATGTGCTAACCAACAGCTGCAACGATTTCAAAGATAAGATTTCCTCTAAGACAAAAAGCACCAAGTGAAGAAAGTCAGAGAAGGATGCGGTGTAGAAATTTTAGATTAATACTAAAAAAATAATCTATAGCACTCATTTTTATTCCTGTTTAATTCTTTATTCATCTTAACAATTCAAGCATGTACCCAATATCTTTCTGTGTGGCAGAAAGCTGTCTTGGACTGTCCTAGTCACTGGGGAGACATTATTTCTCTATAGACCAGCAGTGCCAATGTTCTATTAGGTCCATCAGCATAAAGGGGGTACATGCTGTTCTACTTAGCAGTGCATGCTGGAAAGCTAGAGTAATTCCTCAAATTCCTTAATGCTTTGAAATACAGATTTCTCCTCATTGATCAACAGCAGAAGTTGGAGTCTTATTTTCTTTTTTCTTCTGATTTTTTTCCTTACCTTTAAATTATATTCAAGTATATTATAGTTAAATGCATAAAGTGCTTAGAATGTCAAAACCAGGTGATACACGTGCTTACGAAAGGTGCAGATGAAGATGCACACTGCACTTCAGCTTTGAGAAACTTTTCTGATTTTATCTTACTGAAGCACAGTTTCTACTAACTGCACAACTTTGGAGATCTCCATTGGCAGAGCACCCATGTGGATGTCTCTCTGTGTGTGCCATGTACCTGAGACTGAAGTGCTTAAATAGAGTTTCTATCTCAGAATTTCTGTCTTGGTAGTCCAGCCACAAAAAAAAAAAAAAAAAAAAAAAAAAAAAAAAAAAAAAAAAAAAAAAAAATAGCCTAAATGCCTCTGTGAAGTAGGTGAGCAGCTTTCATCATTCAGTTAATCCACTTGCTCCTGGCTAGAGCAACTGTCCATCTGTTTTTAAGTAAAGTGTGCTTCTGTTTCTCTTGTCAAGTTAGATGGCATTGTTTGTACTTGACTGGCTAACTAGCAGGTTCTCATCCCTAAGAGGAGTAATTCTTTTGCTGTTCTTTGGTTTCAATGTGGGGTATATTGCTTTGGTTTTTATATTCACTCTGAAAGTTAACAGACAAGCATAATAAGAATATCGTTTGCACAATACTGGCTCTGGATTGAGTCAGATAGGGTAGAACTGTAGTTAACTAGTGTGAGGCAAGTTACTTCCAGTATTTTTCTCACTATACTGTAGCATTTTCAGTAAAAAGAATCTGTAGAGTCCTCCTTCTGTTGTCTATCCTTTTTTACAGTTACAGTACTGTAAACTTGTTGCTTAACTTGAGACTCTTGTGTTGGCAACTTAGCTACAAATAGTTCACAGAATCAGAATTGGAAGGAACTCATAAGAATCACTGAGTTCAACTTCTGGTCCTGTACAGGACCATCCTCAAGAGTCACACCATGTGCCTGAGACCACTGTCCAAACACATCTTGAGCTCTGTCAGGCTTGATGCTGTGACAGCTTTTTTGGAGAGCCTGTGCCAGTGCCCAACCATCCTTCAAGTGAAGAGCCTTTTTCTAATATCCAAACCTCCCCTTACACAAATCAGGCCATTCTCTCAGGTCCCCTTCTCTTCCTATCATAAGCAAATTGTAGACTGTGATGAGGTCTCCCCTCAGTCTCCCCTTTTTCAGGCTGAAAAAAGCAAGTGATCTCCTTAGTTCATGTAGCTACTGTTCTGCCTGGTTTTTTGTTGTTTCTGTTAGAACAGAGTCAATAGAAAACACATGCCTATTTCTTAGTCACTGCTCCTCTGACATGGCAGCAGGAACATGGTGAATAGCTAAAGGAAAGTAGCATTTTAATGGTTTAGAACAAGGTGGATACAGTTTTGTGTTGGAGCATTTTATTGTGGGAAAGAGCAATGTGATTAAATGAGTGAGGATTTTTTATTGTAACATAGGGATGGATGCAAGGTGCGTCTTCGTTCTTATATGATGTAAACATGGAAATATTAAAAAGTTAATGCACAGAGTGAACTGGAAAAACGTACTTTTGATTTTGGACTTCTAATAATGGGTAAAACCTGCTGCAAATTGCATATTTTCTCTTACAGAACAACCCAAAGATTACTTCATGCCAACTTGCTATCACGAGGGTACATTTTGCTGCTTCAGCACTTTTCTCTTTTTGCTGTGGACCCTCCCTAGCTACATTTTCGGAAGGACAAAAATATCATTGTTTCGTTGGGAAAGAGAAATTGACAAATATAGTTATACTACCCTAAAGAAACAATGTTGTTGGCTGTTTTTTAAAAAACAAAATAAAAAACCAGTGACTTGAAAAGGTAGAAAAATATTT
>VZSR01003809.1:10720332-10725129 GCA_013398615.1 Brachypodius melanocephalos
GGACTTACTTGGTTTGAGGTTTTGTGTAGGTTGTGTTTACGGCATACTCATAAATGGAACAGCTGAATGAGCACACACATGCTATGTATGCTTACCATGAGTTTTTTCATTTTATTTTCATTTTCTTCTTATATTACATACTAGATTATATTTTTTCCACGTTTCATAGAAAAGAATTTATATCTCCAGATTGTTGTAAACAGTCTAATTATAAGACTGATCAAACCTGATCTCCCTAAAATTTTCTATAGAAATGTTCACATTTACACTGACTTTTTATCTGTTTAAGCAAATAGCTCAAAGAAAGTACTAAAATTATATGAAAAGTTACTTATCCTCTTAATTTCTCAGAAAGTTACTAATTTTTCTGCTGTACATATTTTCTTGCTTTTCTTGTTTTGTAGGTTTTAGATTGCTTGTATTGGTCCAAATTGCCAGCTAGTAATACAGGATCAGAATGATCTGCATCTGCTTCTCAAAAAACAACAAAAAAATCTCTGCTGCTCTGTTGTGAATCACATCTGTTGCCACCCAAGGAATGATGCCTTCAGGACTTTTTCCTTAGAAATTAATTTCCTCTTTGCCTGCTTTACTCTGTGTTTAATGATACAATTGTAGGAAAGAAGAAAAAGAAAAAAAAAAAAAAAGCTCTTGGCTTCATTAAAGAACACACTAAATTTTTCTCCAGCAATTCTATACTAACTTTTTTGTCAGGCTATTTTCCCTGTGTGGTACCTGCATTCCAGAGCTAAGTTCAAGAGTGTATAATAGTAGTAGTAGATGGTATGTTGACTAATGTGCTTTCTGGAAGCTTTTCTAAAATAAGCTTTTTAAAATCTAATAATTCTTCATATTAGCAATGTCCTGAAAGTGTGGAATTGATAACTAGGTCTTTAAAAACTATTACAAAAAATAGAAAGTTCTCTCACTATTCTGTAGTACTTATCATCTTGACCAGACTAAAAGAGCTCAGTTTTGTTGTTTTTCTTATTCAAAAAGTGGGCTGTATTAGAAAATCTGCCTCTAGATATTTGAAGGATTTCCATCTGAGGTCATAAAATACAAAATGTGTTGTTCTGTCATGGAGTATTAGTCTTCAACTAAAACACTAAAATTTAAGACAGAACTGCTGCTGAAGTTATGACATGACTGGTTGGCACCCATGTAATATATGGAATAAGTTGTTGGGAATGTTTCTGTCCCATTTTGGCCTTTCATTCATTAGAAGAATTTAGAAGTAAATTCTTAATTAGCACATGTGATGAAACTTTATTTCCATGTAAATGGATGAAAAATGTATATTTTGTTGAGGTAGGTCTTTTTCAGAATTTTTGGGACTATTTTCATAACTTCAGCTACGCCTGTTTGTCTAACAACACATCAGGTTTATTATGGCCGTTCTTGAAAGTCTTACGCTAGTCTTGAGAAGCATGAGCAAACTGGAATAGTTGTTTTTCTTATTTTTGTTTTAGTTATTTGTCACAGATATTGCCTACTAACATAGGGGATAAAAAGGATTGTATAAGAGACATATAAGATGCAAGTATTGAGTCAGGATTTCCATCAGGTTGGTTTCTGTGTCTTTGTTGATTCTTTATCCTTACCTGTTTTTCCTAAACCTTCCCTGGCTCCTGTTGATTGCAAGATAGGAAAATCCATACTTTTCTGTGCAGAATTTTTTCTCCTCTGAGAAAGAGGGGGTGGAACATGCAAATTTTCCAGCCATCTACCTTTCCCTCACCAAGCATGATACGGAGTTGGACTGGTTTAGTGGTGTCAGAAGAAATAATCTTTCCATATAATAATCATAGGGCTAATTTTGTTTCCTGCTCAGTTTTCCCAAGCAGCAATTACAGAAATAGTAGGAAGCAGGTTTGACAGTTGCCTGCTGTCTCACCTTTTGACTAGCATTTAGTTTCACTAACTCCTAGAGAGAGCGTTTTTAATTCAAAAGCTTGGCAAAGCCAAAGGCAGTGAGAAGGTTTTAGCACGCCTGGAAAGTTAGGAAGGTGATAAAGATTGGCTTGGAAATTTCTTCCAATGAATATTTTTGCACAGTGTGTGGGGTTTGGTTTTGCTTTCTTTTAGAAATGGAGATTTTAGTTTCTCATATTTATTGGTGGAAATTTTCATGTTTCTCATGTGCAAACTGGAGATTGATTTTTTTTCTAGTCTGAAATTAAAGTAAAAAATGTAATGAAATTTAATAAAAGGTCTCCATGAAAGTACAGCTTCTAAAAGTAGAAAAAGTGGGTTTATGTGATTACTGTAAAACAAAATAATTTCGTTTTCCCATGTATAAAAGTAACCAAAAATTTGCAATTTGCTAATTATAGAGGTCTGGAACTTTGTATTCCTAGGCTGTTTTCCAGACTTGGGAATGTTCAACTTCTCATGTAAATTTTTTAATAATGTTATGCATATTTTGTAGAGGATTTATGCATTTCACATAAACCTTATTATAATTTTTTTTAAAAAAATTCAAATAATATGACTATAGAAAGAAAAATCCTCAACAACATGTAAGGAAAAACAAATGGAAAGTGTAGTTTTTTAATGGTAAAGACGGAATTTGGAACAAACATCTTGTACTGGTAAAATAGAAAGACAGAGTTTGATAGTGTGATGTGGTGGTACAACAATGGAGATGAAGTGTCACTGCACAGATGTCACCAGGAAGTGGGACTGGTAGACATCTCAAATGCAACTGGAAAAGACATGAGACTTTTACAGCCCTAATGAATCTTTGAAGATCTCTGATAGTTCTAGCCCTGATAAGTTCATAAACTGGATGCTCACTGGCCAGACAATATTGTTTTGCAGATAATTGTAGCATATGTCATGCTTTTAGTCTTTTCTTATCCTGTTGCTTACCATGTATTTTGGCATACTGAGATAAAATGTGGAATAAAAATAGTTAAGATAAATAAAATTAATACGCAGTATTTTATTCTGCAGTATTTATTTCCAGGTAATTTTCTTACACTCCATTTTAAAAATATTGTAGAAGCTTCAAGAATGTCCACTGGTACCATGTCAGGTATATTTTTTTATGATCAGACTTATGCATTTTAATGACACAAAACTGTGTGGTTAAATATAGGAATAGCTTTATACTATTTTTATACTTGCTCTGCTTGAGTAGCCATAGGGAAAAATTTTAGGAAGGGCCATAATCAAAATAATCTTTTGTGAGCTGACCATGGAAAGCTAGGCAGTAGTGACCCCTTTCTGCCTCACATACCCCATTAGGGAAGGTTGAAGTCCCTGCTCCTCAGTTAGTGGTTTTCCAAACCAGAGGATGTGACTGGTTGGCAGAGGTGGATGCAGTGTCAGTCTGACTGACACCCTGTAGTTTCTTACAAACATGAAGTGAGCACAGAAAACACTCATTTTGTTCGTTCTGCCTTATTCTGCTTGGAGGCTGAATCTGTCAGGTTTGGAAGTGATGTTAAGTCTTAATGATTTAATCTGGATCACACTGAGTGTGCCCAATTGCCAGAATGTCTGCCTTGGTACATGAAATGTGGAAAACTTGTATGAATTTTTGGGGTTTCATGTAAGGGGATTTTTTGTTTAGATTTTCTGATAAGTGGTGCTACCTCTTGCACTGGCTTTTGAGAGTCAGTTCCATCCACATACTGCAAATTCAATTTTTTGTATGTAAAGAAAAGGTTTTGTCTCTTCAAGTTTGCATATTTAGTTATTGGCAAAATCAGCTTGTAGGTGGAACCAGTGATTTCTTCCAGAACGAGTAACTCTGATCTTTCTTCACAAAAGTTCCTTTAACTAAATTGATGCTAACTCATGATTCATTCCTTCTTTCCAAAGGAAAGATTTTTTTTTGCGGGGGGAGGAGAGAGGAGGTGTTTGTGGCCATCTCCCAGTATTTTTCACTGCTTTTTGATATACTTCTCCTTTATTACAGGAACACTTACACAGAATGAGATGATATTTAAGCGCCTCCACCTAGGTACTGTTTCCTATGGAACAGACACAATGGATGAAATACAGAGTCATATTATAAACTCTTATTCACAGGTATTTTATAAATCATTTACATTTCATATTTGGGGGGCGTTAACAGGATTGAAGCATTGTCATTAATGATTATGTCTAGAATTTGAGATGCTATGAAAATTGTCATGTGTAGGTATCTCTTAAGAAGTATGTTGGAAGAGAAAAATATGAGAGAGTACATAGTTCTCTCCTGATTCCAAAGTTCCTCATAATATCCACTTAAAGAGGTTTACTTTCTGTTCTTCACTAGCAGAAATCAGTGTTAACCTGTCTGTGCAGTGCAGTCTTTCTTCTGCCAAATCATCTAAGAGTAAGCTATTCATTACTGAGACTACAAATTACAAGGAAGTGTTCAGAACAACATGAACAGTAATTACATCTTTGAAGATACTCATCAAGAATAGATATCGAAAAGCCACATCATTTGGTATAACCAAACAGTATAACAGTAGTTGTCAAAACAAAGCTTACACAGGTATATTTAAAAACTATTTTTAAAAAAATTAAGATGATTTCAAACAGCATAAAACTGGCAAGGAGAAAGTGTGAGAAAATTGAAAACTCCATATTGCTTGAGAACAAAGTGTTCCTGTGATGTATAAAAGTGCTTGGTTTGGAAAGTGTACAAGAGTATGGGTCAGCTGTGGGATTCTGCAAGCATTACTTTCATTTCCCATGTATGTAAACTATTTGAGTGCTTGCTGCAAACCTTCTTTAAACACCTGGTTCTACTCTGAGATTAAGATGAACTTTGTGCTTTATTTTTTATTTCTGTTC
>VZSR01003809.1:10725229-10770805 GCA_013398615.1 Brachypodius melanocephalos
TTCTGTAGTTCAGAGAGAGTCCTCTGTGGGTGTTTCTCAGCTTGCTGAGTGTCTCTCAGTCCCTCGAGTGCTGGAAAATGCCATGATCTGGGCCCTAGTGGGCCACAGGTGTGAGCTCCTGGTGCTCTTCTGGCTTTTCAGTCCATAGCAGGTTCAAACAGTTCCAAGAAAAGGAAAAGCCACAGTCCGGGGAACTTCCCTACCTCAGCTACCTAAAAAGCTAACTAAAAGCAAAGGAGAGCTCCCTCCTTCTGTCCACTGCAGACAACATAGTCCACGAGAAGGATGCTGGGGAGCAAGTGCAGTTTCTGATGACAAACTCCACGCTTCTTCTACCCCACTTTGCTCTCAGAACCAGTCTTAAAGGTGCAGAACTTAATATGCAGCATAAACATAACAGACAGTTAGGGATACAAGCATCATATAGTCACCGTAGGACACCCAGTTAAGTTTGTAGAATGACCTCCTTGTCTTTGTCCTCATCTTCTCTTGTAAAAGAACTGTAGGATCAACAATTGATTGGAATATCTAGCTGTGCTATGTCGTAAACTATGGCTTCCTTCTCATTTGTTTAACATAAAAATAAAAATTTAATTTAGCACCACACTGGACCCAGTTAATACTTTGTAGCTTTTGGGAGGAGAGACCGGAGGAAGACAGTGATGAAATGTATACATTCTAAATTTGCAACCTAAATTCTTATTTTCTATCTATAGAATACAATTCAACAAATCCCGTTCTTGAATTCTTTTGCTTAGATAAATCTATTTCAGCTTAATTTTTAGTAGGTATAGCCATGAATAGTGAGATACAATAATCGTGCCTTGGAAATGGGAAATGGAGCTCTTTCACCTAAAGATCAGCTGTCCAAATTTGGTTCAGAATGTGTTACTGAAATTAATTGTTACTGACTGAGTTTATAAAAATCACCCAAACCTGGCTTTCTTATAATATGTCATTTGGGTATTCAAAATAACAACTGTAGCAATAAATTATATTAACTGACAGTCTTGAGCTGGCATACCTTGATCTGAGTGAGTTTGACAGCTAAGCACCAGTATTCTAGGGGAGGCATGCTCCAAATACTGGTTTTATATTTTGCAGTTAAATATATTATCTGAAAATAATTGCACAATTCCTGTAATTCTTACTGCTTAAAGGTTTTACTAATTTACTGTAAAATTTAATGAGTGGTAACCATGGTTACAAGTTTTTAGTAACTGTAACATACTTAAAATAAGAAATGTGAGGGATGCTTTTCTTCTCAATTGTGGGAAAAAGATTTCCAAAATGTAGGTTTGCTATTAGTAGATGATGAAAAGAACATTCTTGGAACGTCCTGTTTTTTCAGCTTTATATAACACTACTCTATGTTTAAATAATGCTTTAATTATGCTTGTGTCAGTAGCAACTCATTAAAACAGAACAATGATGGAGTCTCCGTAACAAACCAAACAACTACTAAACAATTGTTTCAATCTGAAAAAGTATAGTGAGGTTTTTTATTTAATCTATGATAATAGAAGCTGCCGGTTAGCTAGGCAGTGGTTCTTGTGTGACATTGATTTTATCCCTTGTTTGTGTTCTGTTTTATTATTACAGTGGACCTACTAGACTATTGTCATCTTAATGTAACACACAAATCTATTATAACCTGATTATATTTCCCCACTGGAAGCATTTTGTGATAGAGGGCATAATCTTTAATGGAATTTGTGTGAAATTAAATTATACAAGCATCAATAAACATAACATAATTCAGAAGGAGTAAATCAGCTTAATTTATTTGTGACTGTAATGGCATCAGCGTTAGCAGAATGCAAATGCAGAGGTTTAAAGCAGTAGCTGAAAAGCAGTGCCAGATGAGCAGAAAGTTAAACCCTTTATTAGACAACACTGTAATTTGATGGGCAGAATGTTCACAGTTCAGCAGATTGCAGTCAGGAGGAAAAAAGCGTGGATTCTGAAAAGGTTTTCTGAGTTACGTTGCAGTGAACGCAAGAGCCTGTGGTTGTACTGCTGATATATTTAATATGCTCACTTTTAAACAAAAAAAAAGCAAACCCCAACCAATAAAAACCAATAATCCCCCTTAAAAAAGCAATTTATTTTAACTAATTATAAACACATAGTACTTTTCAGAGGAAGATTAGCTCTATCATGTGCTCAAGCATTTCTGAAGGATAACATAAAACACTGCTAGTTTAATGGTTATGCAACAGTCATATGATCTTCAAATATATGTCAAACTGTAATTTTGCATGATTATTAGATTATTGCATTCTTGTAAGGACAAAAACATTTCAGCTGCAGCAAAAGCATAAAACTGCATTAGTTCACAAATAATAAGAAATTGTGTAAGTTATAAATTAATCAGCAATATTTGTATTTTAATGACACCTAATATTTATACTTTAAAATGATCCTGGTTTTGTTCTTCTGTTCTCTTCTGATCTCTTCTTCTCTTCTCCTCTGATCACCACAAATGTGGTGATCTTCTAAAATACAGAGATTTAGGTAAAGATTTTTAAAAAAGGTTTCTTTTCATGTTAACGACACAGGTAAAGAAGAATAACAAACCAGCAAATTTTGAAATTTGGCTCAGTGTTTCTGAACTCATCCAGTTGGTGGCTGGTTTAAATACTTTTTTTTTAAAAAAGGGAAAAAAAAAATAATTAATTGAATGCAATAGACATGAAAGGACTGTTGTGACAGATCATTGAAAAATGTAAAATCTGAAGTGAGGTAGCAGAGATTTCTGCAGAATCCTCCTCTTCAGCAGAATCTGCCTATTCAGCAGAATCTGCCTATTCAGCTCTTTTCCAATATACTTGTTTTCATTTCACATTTTTCAGTTGTCTTCAGGCTCTGTTATTGAAATTTGATTACAAATGTAAGGTGATGAGCCAAAAGTTATGCATCATTTCTTTTAAAAAATAGATGAGGCTTTTTGTGAATCACAAGCTGAATAAGTTAACATGTTATATAAAAATAAATAGATGGCTACTAGCCTTATCGTTTATCAATCTTTGTAAAGGGAACAGTCAGATATAGACAGATAAGTATTCATGCTTTGTTTCCATTTTTGAACTTTGGTTTACTGTTCATTGTGCTGGGTCTTAAAGGTCCACTCTCAGAACAGTGGGAACAGTACGAGTTCAACACCATCCAGGAAGCCTCAGTCATCTGCACCCAAAGTCCGGAAGAGCGTCAGCAGTCGGATACATGAAGCAGTGAAGGCCATTGCACTGTGCCACAATGTGACCCCCGTGTATGAATCCCGGGCTGGTGTGTCTGGAGAGACAGAATATGCTGAAGTGGATCAGGACTTCAGCGATGAAAATCGAACTTACCAGGCTTCCAGCCCTGATGAGGTTGGTATGCAAGGCTGAAAATTTCTATATCCCCTAAAGAAGGGGGTAAACAAAGTAAAAAAGAAAAGAGCTGTTAAAAAAAAAAAGTGTTTTGAGCAGAGTTTTTTTTAAATTAGTAGTAATCTGTTTTTATTTTTTCTACAGCTTAGGAAAGTCTTTGTTGTATAAAAGTGTTTTCAGTTATTTGACTTAAAGATCTGTGAAGTCAGTGCTTCGGGGTCAATACTGTATTGAGGATTGCAATTAAAGGTTTATTATTTGTTATTATTCTCAAAACATTAATCCATGTATGGATCATAGTACACTATTAAAGGGAAAATGAAACTGTTCTGAATGATGGGCAACCTGGTACATTAGTTAGAGATACTACCAGATACTGGAACATAGAGATTCTTAACAGGAAAAAACAAACTAACAAAACCCCCAGAAAGAAACAAACGAAAAGAACCCCATCAAATCTCAAATGCTTCTGTAGAAAAGTTTTTGAGCTTCAAACTGTAAGCAGCTTCATAATCTTTAGGGTTCTTTCAAAATTGCATCAAGTGTAGCACATATTTAAAACACCATTTCAATAAAAACATACCTTCGACTTCTATTGAAATCAAAATTTTAAACTAGTCCCAGTGCTTTCACTGGATTTGAGTTATTGTTCTGAATAATGCTATTTTTGTCCCTAAATTGATTGCCTAAAATTCACTCTAAATAGATACTAGAAGAGAGAGGCAAAACTGATGTTTCAAGATAACTGCAAAGAGTTCACTTTATAAAAGTGTGAGTAGTTGATACAGTAAAATGGAGAAATAGACTGTTTTGAGGTTGATTTGCATCTGAAACTGAGCAGGTTGAGAAGAATCTTTGTTTTAAAGAATTTCTAGCATTTTCTGAAGGTACTGTTGTTGTTGTAACCCCAGTAGCTTAGTCATAAATGAAATAAGGTTGTTGTAAGATGTGAAGAAAGGATTGTGTACCTGAAAGCCTAAATGTTTTTCTAGCTGTGCAAGTTGATCTCATAGAAGACAATATTTCTTTCACAAACTTCATCCTGCCACATAGTGTATTATTCATGTCTACATTTGGTTTTCATGTCTAATATGTCACCATATGTAATGCTAACATAACTTTAGCAGTTCAAATTGCAGGCTATAATTGCTAAAAGTAGTAAGTCTATAACAAATGTTTTTAGCAATGCAAGAAATAAAATTAATGTGTCTTCATTTAGTAACAAACTAGCAGACATTACATACATTTCAGATACCATAAACACAGTTCATAGTGTCAAAGGATTGTAGAATATAAAGAAGTGGCTGGTTCTCTATGACTAAAAAATGGCAGTCAGAACAGTTTTAAAAATAAAACTCTGGGCAGGACTTGAGATGGTGATCTTTGGCTAAAATCAATAATCCATTTGTTTATGATACATAGTTATATAATGTTTGACTTGGATTATGCACACGTGTACAAATTTTCATCTGCACACACATTAATATTTACAAAATGTTTCAGTTTAATGAGCCTGTGAGGTACTACTGAGTTTAATGAATGACTGCATGACCAAGGATCTGCCTATGAAGATATGATGACAACTATAAATTAAGTAAACATTCTGCTTTATTAGCCAAAGGTATTACTAAATCAGGTGAAGAGATGTGTAGTTGAGAGAGACTATGTGAGTTTTTTCTCCCACTCACTCATCTCTCCCAGTGGACTTTTGTATATTTGTTCAGTTGTTTGAAAGCTGAAAATGCTACCATGAAGAGCAATTCTCCTCCCATATTTACTAAAGAAGGCAGCTGCAAAACTCGAGAATTATACAAGCTGTGCCCTGGGAAGACAGTAGGGAATTTGACATTGGAAAGGTGAAAGGAAGAAAAGTTGATAAAGTGCTAATATAATAGATCTGAGGGTGGAAAAGGAGGTGGAAAAAAAAGTCAACAATAAAGAAACTGTTCATGCTGCAAGGGAGAGGATGCACAGATATCTTTTTAATAATTTTTTTTTATGATTTCAACTTATACAGTAAAACTGTATGGCAGTGAAATGAAATGTTTCCATTCTAAAACGCCTTAAATTTCCTTTTTGTTTCTCAAAGATAATGCTTGAAACATTAGTAAAACTATCATAGTGAACAAATATGCTTTAATATAATGAGAAATTGATGTTAAATAGAGTCTTACAAAAAGACAAAACTACAAAAAGCATTTAAACAGCATAAAAATTTCAGCATGACAGAAAAATGCCTAAGAGTTGAAAGACTAGCAGGTCTTTATCATAATTTTTTTAGGACTTCTATTGATGCAATGTTTGCAAATCACTGGAGCCTAAGGAAAATAATGTAAATGGTTCATTATTTAGCTTATTGAACTTTCCTGCAGTTAGGTTGACGGATGATGCCAATGTTTCCCAATCACCAAAGTACCATTTTAAAAGCATTTTTTATTGAATAAAGTGCTTTGAATATTGCACCCTGGAGCTTTATTTAGGGAAATGGTTCAATTGATGTTTTCTGTTTAACCTCAGCACTGACCTATCACAACATACTTGGTTAATAAGCAACATTATCATTTAATAGACTTAACCGGTTTTATGCATTGTACTTTCTCAACAGTGCAACTCTGTTCTCTTAGATTTTGTTTATGGATCTGGCTTGATTGCAGTCTTTTGAAACAAAATGTTATTTGCTCAGTTGTCTGTTGCATTATATAATATTGCATGATCACAGCATAGGATGTAAAGAGCAGAGAAGAGTATGTAACTATAAACTATTCTTCCACGTAGGAAGGTATAAGAAACAGCTCAGTAGTATGCTGACTAGAGTACACACTTAATGAAATGACTTGAGGAACCCTTTTGAAATTCCTCACATCTGTGTGTATATGTGTGCATCCATATACAGATATAATATAACCATAACAAAGTATGCACATTTAGAAGTAGGTACATTCATCATAAAAGATCTATTTATCTGGTTTTAGAGTAACCTGAGATAAGTAACTGATTTTGTATTCATAATGCAAGCCCTACTTATGCCAGGCTCTTTGTTTCTTATGATAAGTGATCAATATTTCATTTTCTCTGAAAGAGTGGAAAGTTTCATTTGTCTGTCACTTGTCCTCTACAGCTGTGGCATA
Source organism: Brachypodius melanocephalos (assembly GCA_013398615.1). Taxonomy (NCBI): domain Eukaryota; kingdom Metazoa; phylum Chordata; class Aves; order Passeriformes; family Pycnonotidae; genus Brachypodius; species Brachypodius melanocephalos. The sequence continues at coordinate 10,731,732 of VZSR01003809.1, forward strand.
GCAAACAATAAAAATTCACTGAGAACCCACTGAAAATCCAATTTAAAAAAACCAAACAAACAAACAAAAAAACCCCCCACAAACTCCCAGAAACAAAAACCCACACCAAAACCCAGCTTTAGCTTCGCCATCATAGGTGTGCATTCAGCTCATCTGTAGAAAGCCAGCTACCTTAATGTAATGAACAATCATAAAAGGATATAAGCTAAGTAGGCAAAGTGATAGAGTTCAAAGGTCAGAGACCCAAGCAATTCAGGGCATGCTATGAACAGGAGCCTTTGAAGACCTTTGCTCCCCTTAGTCAGAAAAGGTTGATCAGTCATGATTTTTAATGACTGCTTACTCTCATAAACCAGCCATTTATTGGTTATGCTTTGTCCTGTGCTGTTATAGTCTCAGGCATTTCTAATTCCAGGATCTTGAATATTTAAATACTACCTTAAAGTGTGGTCAGTTATTTAATTCCAACATTCCTGTCCGAGACAACAGAGTTGCTAAAATTAATTACAAGGATACAAAGCCAATCATTTAAAAACAGACAGGGAAATTATATGCCCTTACTGAAGCAGCTTTTGTGTTTACAAAAGTGAAGCTGTAATGTATGAGACATGTTGTATTGTTTAATTCATTTTATTGTGTGTGCTTATTGAAGCAAGACTAATTGTGTTGTTTTGTCAATGTATTGTGAAAAGCAAATCACTCAGTAGCATAAAACCATCACTTGTGTGACCTTCGAGACCCACAAAGAATAACTACTCTATAGCTTGTCTTGAATATTGATTGGTAGTTTTTTCACATGATCAAGCTGTATTTTTAAGTTAATAATTTTATTTTAATTATGAAAGGTTTTTTATGAAAACTGATGGACTGCATATGTTAGTTGTAAAATCATTGTTTATAAATATAAACAAACCAGCACTGACTGGAGACAGATACGAACATACACTGTTCATATCTGTTGAACAGTAGTGATGGAAACAGTAGGAAACACTCAGGCAATGGGGAAAGGATATCTCACTGCTTCTTTTCTGTTTCCAAAGCAGTAGCCTTAGCTTAAAAATACCACACTTACAATGTCTTTATACTTTATACGACAGTCCGATTTTGAAAGCAGATCCTATTGTCTGAAGTGAAAATGCACTTAAATAGCCTGGAAGAAATACAGGTGGGTTACATGAGAATTCTTCTAAGCAGCAAAGCCAGCTTACAAAATTTCCATCTCTAGTCCTTCTTTCTTACCCAACAAATTGCTCCCTCATATGTGTCAAAACCATTGAAGACTTTATTTATGTATGTTCTTTTTTGGTAAAGTGGTCAAGTTCATAGCAGGGCTCCAGGAAAGCTGTGAGTACAACTGTGGTGGAGCTCCCAAACTGCCCTATGAGGTGGAGAACTGCCAACTGCAGCCATGAGGCAGTGGATCTTTTTCCTAAACGAATGTTAGCTCAAAAGAGAGTATTGTACATTGAAAGTGACAATTATTTGTTCATAAACTGTTTTGAGCAACAAATAGTGTAAATTTTGAGCAGTTCACTATTTCTGCTGGGGAGCAGAAATGATAGTCTGGGCCATAAGGAAAGGAAAGCAGGAGCTGGGCATGATAGCCAGGCTGCTAGAGGCCGTGGCCTTAGCAATGAGGTGTACAGCCTCACAGTATCCAAGTATGATAAACAGAGCAAGTCCTGTGATGGAAACCTGCAGTCAAGAGTATGTATTATGGTACAGGTCAACCCTAACCCAGTGCATAAGCTGTTTGGTTTGATTTGGTTCCATAAATGGACATTTCTAAACAAATGAGCTGATTATGTCCCCAAAGCATGGACATGTGGCCATGGTCTGTAACAATGGTGCTTTTGAAGTTTCACCTCTTCATGCCCTTCTGGAAATGCACTCATTCCTCAGGTGACTGAGTTAGAAACACACTCCTACTTAGAGAAGCTGCTTCCACCTCCTGAGCTGGTACCGCTCTAGGTGATTTTGTGGGTTGCACAGTTTCTGCCTGATTTGTCAGAGTTTCCTTATGAAATCTCTAAATTTGACTTTGAGTGGAAATCTATGTCCTGGTAATTAGATATATTGTGATATAATATGATAAATTAATAATATAATGATATAATAATAATATTATGATATGATATTTGGCTCTGTGAACTATAGAAGCTCAGAGGGTTGGGTGGCCTCTAGTGGAGAGACAGCTGACAGAAGCAACCAGAGTTCAAGAAGTGGGCATGTGGTAAATGGAATCATCTGAAAGATTTGGGGTAAGAACACCAAATGAGGTGTTTCTCACTAGCTTGCAACAGCATTTGTGTTTCACAATGCAATTATTTGCCCCTTTCTTTCCTAATTTGGAAGTTGCTTCTTTGGCATTGTCACATGAGAGGTGGACGCCCATCTTTACCCTTTGGGTTGCTACTGAGGAGGAAGAAAATTAGCAAGGTAGCAACCAAAAATCTCTTAGCCTCCACGTGCATTACATGCCCTAGAAACACTACAGAGTTAGTGGGTCCATATCTGTGTCTCAGTAATGGGAAGACCATTTACCCACCTGTATGCTTATGTCCTCCAGGCAGCTGGTTCCATAGAAGGGAAGCTTTGTGATAAGCCAGAGAAGATCCATAAAATACTCAAATAAGTCCCTAATCTGGATTCAGGAAATTTGACACATTTAATCTGTGATTGTGTATCAGCAAATAAATATTACCATTGCAATGGATTGTTTTAAAACAAAATGGTAGCATCACCATTGAAGCCTTTTGTGCTTGTCCAACCTTTAGTTGCTTTATCTGACTTCATCCATTATGTCCAGCCCTGTAGAAGCCAGAGCTGCTGCATTTTCTTGGCATTCTAGGAGTTCTTGATTTAGGCACACTAGACTGCAAGACTATTTTAATGTAAAGTTTCAGAAATGTATTGAAGAGAATATACTTGTAGAGGGGAAACCTCAAGAAGAGAGACTTGCCTAAGAATCCTTTTTCTGAACTCTCTATAGCCCACCTTTCAGAATATGTATCTGTTAAGATTTATCATGTAGATGTTCATGCAATTTGTGAAACACTTGTTTAAGAAAAATTTCTACATTCTAAAAGCTTCGGGTATTTTAATGGTAAGATCTGGCAATGTTGTTTTGGATGCTGCTCTGATTCATTCTGAATCAGAATGTGATGGGAGTCAAACTTGTCTTTTTCTCAAGTTTTTTCAGTGTCCTTGTAGGCATCTGTTTGACTCTTGAGCATTATTGACTGTTTCTTGCATGGTATTTGCTCTGATCAATTTAAAAGAAAAAATAAATATGCAGTTGTGTATAGGCCATGTATAAGAATACAAAACGACTGTGCTGCAAACTACTAATTCAAATGGTATGTGAACTCAAGCATAAATGAAATAATAAACAGATTTGAGTCATCAAATATAGAACACTTTAGTCCTAGCTGCAAAGGGACACAAATAAGATGATAGGGTTTTAGTAGAAAGATGCAATTTACAGGTCAGAATGTAATAGTAACCCTTCACTGTGAAAATTGAAAAATAACCTTGCAAGGACTGGATCATTTACAGCTTATATGCTACTTCTGGTGGAGAAGAAGAGTGTGCAAAAAGGCTTCCTGTAGTTTTCAAGATTTTAAAATAGTGCTTTTTAAAGTGTGTTCTGTTCTCTTCCGTTACTGCATCTTACTGTATTTTCATCTGGTGATGCCTACACAGATGACACTACTAGAGTTTTTTACAGGTTCACACAGGATTTTATTGCAATTTTAAATTTTCATAGAAGCTGTTTTATTTGCTTTGTGTGAAATTCTTAGCGACCATCATGTCTGTTGAACTTACCTAGGGAATTTTCTACTTGCATGTTTTTTATCAGAGTACTTGATTTTTTTTCTTCATCTTACCTGAGATTAATAGCATAGCTTTAATAATCCATAAAAATCCAGGATCCATAAAAATCATGTGAACTTCATTATAGTTGTCTTTTTAGTGATTTAGTTTCCAGTAATGATTAGCATTTGGAAAACTGAAAGTAGATTGAGGAGGGGAAGTTTTCTTTAGTCAGAAAAAAAAATTTGATATGGAATGTGTCTTGTATATAAAACAGTAAAATCAGTAAAGCAATTTTCCTAAAATATTAATTTTTTGAAGGAATAAATCACACAGTGGTGGCGGGAGATATTTAAAGTATAATTAGAAAAATGCTGAAGCTAGATGTCATGCACTTCAAAACAGCAAAATATTTATAAAGGGACTTTCCCATATGAGTCTGTGGGATGCAGGATTATAAGCTTGGTTTTCATCTTATTTGATGTCAGAAGTCATATTACTGCTGAAACAAAGTATTAAAATTACACAAGTGAGCAAAGTAAACTAAAAATAAGGTCCTTTGCTTACCTGTTGACTACCTATTGCATTGTCTCAACTTGCATGTAACTGTAGATGTAATAAAATATTTTATATGGAAATACTCCCAAAGTCTTTTACTTACCTAATGGTCTTGTTGATATAGAAATCATATTCTCATTTTGCAAAATTTCTACTTAATTTCCTTGATGTATTGTTGAATGTATATGGAGTATTTATTAGACTAGTTATTTCTAAACAATATATTCTAAACACCTGATTTTCAGCAATAAGTTCAATTTTTTTTAATATTCTTCATAAGAAATGCTATAAGCTCTTCAATGGAAACACGTAATTTGATGTGTTAAGATTTTGTACTCAGTCTGCTGCTTTTCACTTTTTTTCCCTCTAGATTCTTGGAAGAGTTAGATTTTCACCCTAGCAACAGTTGTTTGGCTTTAGCCTAATTTATATAACAGTATCATAGACCTTTCACTCTTCAATGTGTCTCTTTTCTTTTTTTCCTCTTTCTTTAGGTAGCTCTGGTGCAGTGGACAGAGAGTGTGGGGCTCACTCTGGTTAACAGGGATCTGACCTCAATGCAGCTGAAGACCCCTGGTGGACACATCCTGACATACTATATCCTGCAGATCTTCCCCTTCACTTCAGAGAGCAAGCGCATGGGCATCATAGTTAGGGTAATCTGGGGAATTTGCTGGGTGTTTGGTTTGATTTTTTAAAAAATGCTGGCAGTTCAGACTAATTCACTCCTTCTGCAACAGACAATACTGCAGAAATTCATTGATTACATTTGCCTCTGTGTGGATTCACTGAACAGACAGTGTTGCATCATTAAAATGTGTAACAAGCATTTACACTAAGTTATTTGTGAATGCCTAATTATCAGGTACTTCCAAGATACAGAGCTTTCTGTTTCGGGTTGGTATTTGCCACCCAAGAAACAAAATATAGGTTAGAGGGGACATAACCGTGATATTTTTAAATTTAGTTTAGGGATGCTGAGAATCTGTTATGCTTGTTGACTTCAGTTAGAACTGGTCCTCTTACATGGAAATAGAGGGCATGTATTTCAATGGAATCAGAGATAATACTGGAAATAGTAACATTAAGTAATAAAACTTTTCACTTCTTGGCAAGGTACTTCATCTTTTATAAATGGGAACCTACTGAGTGCTTCAGAAGGCAATTCAGTTATTAGTAGGTGATTGTTTTGACATTATAAACATAGTTTTTCTAAAATTTTAGGATGAATCTTCGGGAGAAATTACGTTTTACATGAAGGGTGCAGATGTTGCCATGTCCACTATTGTGCAGTACAATGACTGGTTAGAAGAAGAGGTAAGAAAGAAAATCAACATTTACACAAATAAAAATTTTATTAAAAATTAAAATCTAAAATATATCAGATATTATTGGAATATGTTTAAAGCACAATCTGAGGCAATGCAGGAATATATTTTGAACTTCAGTTATGATGTCCTGAATGGGTCTTAAGGGATAAAAATTATTTCCAATTCCTGAGTAACATACAAGAAAAGCGAAGCTGGTAGTAGAAGCAGGACATGTTCCTACTTAAAACAAGGAAAGTTGTTTTTCATTGACTGACCTTTCACATAAAACCTAATTTACTTCTGTGAAGTATTCTGCTATAAATCTGTTTATCCCGAAATGCCCTTGTTTGATCAAAATTTGCAGTGAGGTATGATTATCAATTACAGACTTTGATAAGCATTGCATCCAAACTATTTTTTTACTATTAAAATTAGGAAATAGTTTATTATTAAACTTCAAATAAAATAATTAGTGACTGAATTTTAAACCTGATTATTTTTTTTTCACTATCTGTTCTAGTAGGTACCAGCAATCATCTTATTTTTGACCCTACTTACAGCCAATATGTTAATACAATGATTACACCATGTATGTTCATAATGGTATTGGCAATATGAATCAATATCTGCTGCAGGGCAGTTTGATTTATTCAGGGACATGAATAAATTAAACTCCCTCAAGACCTAGCAAAATGTCATAAAAATTACTTTTGGCGATAATGATGCACAATTAATTGTAAAATACTTGTTTAATTTATTTAGCTTTATGAGGTCAAATCAATAAGTCTTTGCACTGGAGAGCCTTGCTTTTCATTAAGACATGCTATTCCATGGCTATTTTTAATGTGTAGACGCTTTTCTGATAAGAGATATGTTCAGTGCAAAAAAAGAAATGTACCTCTGTTATGTGCCTCAAAAATAGTTTTAATTTATTCTAAAGCTTCATCCTAAAAGAAATCTTCTTTTAGCTAGGAGAGGAGATCTAACTGACTTACTGATAGCAAACCACTTCATCTGGGGGATGTGAAATATAATTGCATTTCATCCTGTTTGTGGCTTCTCCAGAACATTTTAAGAGTCTAAAGAAGCCTCCAGAGTTAGGGTACAGATACACTCTGTTAGCATACAGCACAAAGCATGAACACAGTATTGAATATGTGCATAACTGTTCTGTGCTTTGGTTCATTTAGTGCGGTAATATGGCACGAGAAGGACTGCGCACACTGGTTGTTGCCAAAAAATCACTTACTGAAGAACAGTATCAAGACTTTGAGGTATGAAAGGACAGAGTGAACTTGTGCTATATCATTTTTAATTACTTCAAGGAGAACATTCCTCTTTTTTATTTTTTAAGGTTGCAAAAAATAGATAATTGAGGTATTGTCCACAATCTGTTAAAGGCTTTGTCATTTATTAGTGATGGTTCTGCAGTCATATGTAGGATCCTGTTCGCTTTATTGTTGGATTAAGTGTTTTCCCACAAGCTAGTGTAATGTTATTTTTGTAGCTTCAGCATGACCTAAAAAATCTACTTGTTCTCAAAGACAAGGCCTTTCCTCCTTAGAAGCTGTGATGCCTAATTCTTAATAGTTCTTCAGGAGACATTCTCTTTAGGTGAATTGTCAGAAGAGCCCTGTATAACATTGGGTATAAAGTAAAATTGCTCCTTTAGTCTTGTTCTTCATTAAGGATATTTAAAGACAAACATTTAGCCTAATGAATCCATGCTATCACTGAGTAGTAGACTGAATGTATACTTTATGAGTCATAGCAAACTCGAAGTGGTTTTGTGTTTGTGCAAACAGAGTCGATATAACCAAGCAAAGTTAAGCATACATGATAGAAACCTGAAGGTTGCTGCTGTTGTAGAGAGTTTGGAGCGAGAAATGGAATTACTGTGTCTCACTGGAGTAGAAGATCAGCTGCAAGCAGATGTTAGACCAACTCTAGAGATGCTAAGGAATGCTGGAATAAAGGTACTAAACACATATTGCTGACGTAACAGGTTATCTTTAAATGAAGACATAATTTATAGTTGTCTGTATTTAGGTTCTTTCAAAGTAAGAAATGTATCAAGTCCTGAGCACATTCTGGGCATGAACTAGCAGAAACAAACAACACACTGTGTGCGAAGTTCCCTTGCCTACCACACGTTTCATCAATCTCAAACTTAGTTCTGTAGGAAAACTACCAATGAATAGATGTATGTGTGTCTCAGTCATTTATCCCCTGGTTATCTACAGTAAACTGTCCTTGCTGACACTAAATGAGTTTGGCACAAAATTTATGTGACAACAATGTTTTCAGGTTTGGCACTTGTAAGAAGTTTCAGCAAAGATCAAAAGGTGAAGTACCTAAACTGCCCTTGAGCTTTGTTCAGTTCATATTAAAAGGATGGCATGAAAAGCCATGCAGAAGGGTTGGTTTGCTAGACACCTATCAATTGCACATACACAAGGAATGCATTTATTTGAGGGAGGTTTTCAAGTAAACATATGAACAATATCTGAGAGGAGAGGGCAAGATTATGAACATTTTGCTTTAAGCGGTGTCAAGCTCTGCTCCAGTTAGTTGTAATGACTTTGCATTGGTTAAACTGAGTCAGACACAGTGGGATATTTTGCATATGCTGTTTGTGCTGGATTTCAGCCCCTCCACTATCTTCTGGAAGGGCAGCTCAGGAAGGCAAAGCAAACAAGGAAAATTTTGGAATGCAATGACAGTAATTTCCTTACACTGATGATTGAGTCATCTTACTAACTAGTCATCATACTAACAAACCTAACAAACCTTGGTGTTAAGGGGCTGAGAGAGCTGTCACACATTAAAAACATAACAACTTTATCCCTTAAATTTTACTGCCTTCTTAGTTCTGCATGGTCAGTGGGCAGGATCTCTTTGGAGTGTTGGGACTGTAGCTCATGCTCCAAGATCTGCTGTCTCATAGCTTGTCTGCTACTTTCTGAGATTATCACCAGGGTCACAGACTGTTGTGTTGCATCATTTTGCTGACAAATGTCGTCTATATCCTCACTTTTCTGATCAAGGTAGTATCAAGGCCATAGGGAAAGGATTTTATGCTTCCCCAGAGCTTTGCTTTGTCTTCATATACATTGAGACATTGGCCCTTGTGAGAACAGAAGGGGAATGGAGCTGCAAAAAGTAGACAGTTCTTTTCTGATTTGCATACTGTTGCAGTAAAAACTGTTTGTTAATTTCAGTTTAAAATGCACAAATCAGTATTTTTTTTTTGATAATCTAATCCAAAAAGGTGACAGAGAAAAGTTGGAGAGACATGTCATTTAGATTTGGAGAACAGACATGCTAACAATGTCCATAGGAGTAAACTCTTACATTATTTTGCAGATATGGATGTTAACAGGAGATAAACTGGAAACAGCAACTTGCATTGCGAAAAGTTCTCACTTAGTGTCTAGAAATCAAGATATTCATATTTTCAGACCTGTAAGTATAGTTGTAACTTTTTTTGTTGATTCATCGAAGAACGGCTAATAGCAGTATTGCTGTATCGAATTAGTAGTTGGCTGGTTGTTGAAAAATGTTGGGTTATTGTACTGAGTGTCATAAGGTTGTTATTCAAGGCTGTAAATTACAAAGCATTTAAGGGTGTTGGTTTCTAGAGTTGTTGATGTGCTGTAGAAATGTTTTTAGCCATGTTTGGGTGACCCAGGTTTAACACGCATTTTACACCCTTCAGACATAGCAACAGACATATAACATACATAGCAAGATACCTCTAAATAGTGGTGGAGAGGGGTTTGTGTAAGGTGAGATGCTAAGCCACTAAGAAACTGTCTGTGCATTTAGGCTGTCTGAATGTTATTCTTGTTTTAGCATTTTCATTGATAGAACTCTTTAGACTCAAGCAAAATTAATCTTGAATGAAACTGCGAACATCCTCTATATAAACGGACATCATAGTGGTATGAGAATTTTTTTTCATGTCATTATATATATGTGCATTTTACCAACAGACTCTAAGTAATTGTTAGAAAGTAAACTGAATCTTCTTCTATACCTTTTATATGTGTAGCATCCACTTGAATGAAGCCAAGCAAAAATAGATTTTCCAGACGTTGATTGATGCTGTGTGATCAGACATATTGTGTCTGTTTGTTCTAAATGAACCACTTGCACCTACAGAAATAATTATATGAATATAATTTACATGTAAATGTATTTTCTTCTGAAGCATCAGAATGGCAAATTAGGCCCTGCAGATTACTATTTGCAATTAAATTATTAATGCTTCTGATAAAACTTCAGATCAATTTTTGTTGACCTTTCCATGTTGTAACAGCACAAATTAAGTCTTCCTGAACAAAATGTATTTAGTTGAGTCAGATTTTTATTTTCATTACCTTGACTGGTAATAAGAGGTCAGCATAAAACTGTGTTAATTTAGAATACACAAAGTTTTAAATTAGTTAGAAAATGCATTCATGCAGAATTATTTCTGTGACTTTACTTGTTGCAAATAAATACTTACTGAATTAATGTAAGAAAATATCAGCCACTATAACACTTATACTGTAGTTATAAATCAGAAAGAAAAAACCTTTTGCTACTCTCTTTCCAAAAAGCTGTGCTTTGTTTTTAACAAAACCGTTTATTCTTAGAAGTCTCAGCTTCTAAAGTTTGTAATTCTGGAGGTATTTACAAATTTTTTTTTTAAAAAAAGCATTCTGATAGGCGAAATATAGAGCAGAGAGGACAATCACTGCTCATCAGCGTGCATAAATGCTGATATCCCTTCATCACTGCAGAGAATGTACTAGGCCAACACAGTCTGGTGTTCCCAACAGCTGTCAGACAAGGAGGTTTCTCTTTACATGCTCAATTGTGAGAAAGAAGGAAAAAAAATTCTGCATTGGGGCATGTGTATGGGTTTTTCTCTTTGCAGGGGCTTTTAAATGTAGCTCAAATTTTATGGGTAGTAGAGCCCATCTGGAGGGAGAAAGGCTCTTTGAACTGCATCTGGCTGGATAGTAGTGCATCAAGGACAAAACTTAACATTCAATGTAATTAAGATTCATGTATCTTAAAAGTTATTTAATCAAAGTGTTGACAGAGACAAAATTAAAAGTGTAATCAGAGCTTGTGTTTTGTTCTGTGCTTGGAACTTTGTCTAGCCTGATAGCTCTAAAATACATTGGTATTTATTGGAGCGGGGCGGGGGGCAGGGGGAGCAAAAAAAAACCCCAAAAAACAAAACAAATTAAAAACAAGCCAAATTAAAACAAACAAAAAAAAACCCCACCACACCCAAACCTGCCAGTCTTCTCAAAATCTAGGTATAATTCCAATTTTTTATATTCTGTTTATAGCTCAAAACCTTTCAAAATACATTTAGTAACCTTTGTTTTTTGCGTTTCACAGCTGGGCCTTTCTGAAACAATTATGTAAATAAAAAAATCTATTATGTAATTCTTTCATATTATGCCACTTGATCTTGTCTTCAGAGTCATGCAAGATCCAAAAGAATTAGTACTAATGAGCATCTTTATGTGTCCTTTGAAATCTGTGCCTGGTTACCAGAATTGAAGGAATAATTAATAGGAACACTTTATGTTATTCTTAGAGGATATTTTACTGTTTAATAAACAAAAACAATTGAGGTTTGCTTGGGAAACTTTTCTTTAGAGCTGCCAGGATGAAAAGACTCAGGCCAGGTCAAAATTCAGATATTTTAATGTCATTAATTTGTTATGACTTTAGCCCTTGCAAACTTTGGTGAGGAGCCACCTAAGATGACTACATAGATTTTACTTGTTTGAGGATTACTCTTTCACTTCATAAGATTTGAGGCTTATAGTAAAATTCCATGGGTAGTAGATTTGCAGTGGGATAAAACACTTGAACCAAGGCTTCTGGGTATGAGTTCTCAAAACTTGATTTGTTTAGGCAGGGGTTTTTTAAGAATATAACAAAATCTTTTAACTAAGTGTTTTTTATTGAAGGTTGCCACTCGAGGAGAGGCTCACTTAGAACTAAATGCTTTTAGGAGGAAGCATGACTGTGCCTTGGTGATATCTGGGGACTCACTTGAGGTAAAAACTTGGTTTCTGTTAAATTATTTATATGCTTATGATCAGAAAGCAATGTATCAGCATCTTCATGCTCTTTTTTCAAGTATTTGCCCAAACTTTTAAGTAGTCCTCAGAGATACTGTTGCTTATCATTGAGTGCAAATTAGATGATACATGTTGTAATGTGCAAATGTAACTGGGTCTAGTCCTCTGTACAGTAACAGAATGGAATTTGTATACAGCATGCTTTAGTAGTGTCTACTCTCTTAACCTCAAAGCATGTTGGTGCTCAAACTGACATTCTCTTTGATTTTAAAAATAATAAAGCCACAGTCAGGAGAATCTGTCTTTCATTTTTTTTTTCCCAGTTGGATGTTGTACATGGAAATCTTCATTTAAAAAGTCTTTATACTGTTTTTTCTGTTAGGCTACATGTAGTAATATTTAATTGTAAATTAATCCAAGCACCTTTTTTTTCCTCAGGTTTGTCTGAAGTATTATGAGCATGAATTTGTAGAGCTGGCTTGTCAGTGTCCTGCTGTAGTGTGCTGCCGATGTTCTCCCACCCAGAAAGCGCACATTGTGAAACTGTTACAGCACCACACCGGGAAACGCACGTGTGCAATAGGTAACTCTTGGCACAACCCTCCTAGTAAAAGCTGTAATAAATGTAATCAGCAGGTGGCACCAGGGAGAAATAGCTGAAAACAGAACCAGAGAGACTTCTTTACCAACCTTTATCAACAGCCAGGTGTTGCGTAGTTGTGGCACAAAAACGCCATTCCATGAGAAAGGTGTGGTTATCTTCTCTATTCGGCAAGAAAGTCTTGATTACTGAAGTAATTAATCATAAGTCGTAGATTAATTGTAAGAATTTAAAGGTATGTCAGAGATTTCTCAAATACTGTAAGGCCAGGACAATAAAACCTCTGAAGAACTAAATATTGCAGTGACATTTTCCAGGTGATGGAGGAAATGATGTCAGCATGATCCAAGCAGCAGACTGTGGAATTGGAATTGAAGGCAAGGTAATGTTAACAGTTTCAGTGTGAAATGTGTGTCACATAGCAGCCTAGTAGAATGTATTAGAAGCTTTATTCTTAAACAACAGTGAATTGATCATTTCTAATTGAAGTATTCTGCAAGATGATATGAATGCTTAGTCTTTAGTATTTTTGCTTGTATCTTCTGCTTTATGTTTTTAAAAGCAGAAAATTATTATAGTTATTTCTGTGAAGCATTTACCTGGGAGAAGCAGAAAAAGCAATTAAACTTACTTGTTACAGCCCACTGCATCTTAGAATATGCCCAAAAAAATTGTGGTGTCTCACTGCAGGGTTGATTTTCAAAGATGGAACAAACTTATCTTTTAAAATTAATTATTGCTTAAAATTTTGAAATTTGATACACATCTTTTACACTGGGCTTCATATTTGAAATATTTTTCTTTTGTTCTAGGAGGGAAAACAAGCTTCTCTAGCAGCTGACTTTTCTATCACACAGTTTAAACACATAGGTAGGCTGCTGATGGTACATGGTCGAAACAGTTACAAAAGATCAGCAGCACTTGGTCAATTTGTCATGCACCGAGGCCTTATTATTTCAACTATGCAGGTATTTAAAACTTTGTTTTCTGAATAGTTAAAATCCCTATGTCTGTCTTTGAAATGTCACAAAATCTTAATTAACCAGTATTGTTATATTTTCTATATTGTATTGTTTGTATTGTGTATAGAATTATATTAAATAATTAATTATCTGCTTTTTGTAGGCTGTATTTTCATCAGTCTTCTACTTTGCATCTGTTCCCTTGTACCAAGGATTCCTAATGGTAGGGTAAGTCAAAGCAACACTTACAATATCTGGTAATAAATACAGCAAACTAACTGGTTAAGTAACACTGGGCTTGGTGTCATCCATGTTTTCCATGCATTTATCATGGGTATACTACCAAAACCTGGGATGAGTGTACCAAGAAAAGTCACACTAGGTTGGTTATGCGCTATATGAGGAGGAAGTCTCATTATCAGTTCTCTGGAGAGAGGGATCTGCACAGCCTTGGAAAAAGATTCCGTAGAACCTGTGCACATACAGGGTGAAAACAATAAAGAAAATCTCCCAGAGCAGCCCAGCTTCAGCTGTCACACAGATTGATTCTCAATGAGAATCACAGGGTTTTATGTTGAAAATGGAGCTGAAGCTACTATGAAATTTCCTCTGGGGAGTGCACTATCCAAGTTTGCCACGTAGATTTCCATTCATGTGAATATGTGCAGCATTAGGAGCACCTTGGTCATGGTGCAGCAGCTGGTTTACTAATATGGTTCCCCAAGTTATCCAGCTGAGATCTGTGCATATGTTCGTGTTTGTGTCTGTTCTCTGTCCCTACTGACCTAAGAGATTCTTTTTATTCTCCTTGTAAATAATAACAACTTAAGTCAACAGTAACTTAAATCTTAGTCAAACCATGGTCTGATTACACCAGATTTTGCAGAGACAAACAGTAGACCTCTATAACATGTTTGCAGAAGTTGTGCTAAGTTCCAGGGAAGTACATATGAAAGTGTGTATCTGGCATGTGTACAATAAAATCCAAAGCCACTTACATAGCTATTAAGATTCTTACTCATCCACCTACCTTCTCCAGGTTGTCCAGAATATAGTGCTCTTTTTTTTCCTTCAGTATTCATGCATCCATATGTAGATGAATTTAAACATCAGGTCTTTGGACTGGTTGTCCAAAGTGCAAGTGCACAGGGAGTATGGTAACAGGTGATAAGCTTGGGTGATAGAAAAAAGAAAAGTGTTTATTGGTTTTGAGTGTATAAGACCTCTGTAACTTCTCACAACTGACAGCTCTCAGAACCACAAGAGCAGGTTGCATGTGAAAGCTGTATTGGTAAGCTGCCTAAGTTTTAGGAAAAAGAACCAGATTATTTCTTTCCATAAAAAGAATAATTTAACTCAGTAATCAATTTAAAATTATATCATGCAAAATGGTTAATATGCATTCTTTCCTTTCTCCTAGGTATGCAACCATATATACTATGTTTCCAGTCTTCTCTCTAGTACTGGATCAAGATGTGAAGCCAGAAATGGCATTGCTATATCCAGAACTTTATAAGGATCTCACAAAGGTATGAATGTCCTCAGTGCTCAGCTACAAACAAATGCTGAAATCTCCAGTGTGCAAAACTGAGAATTTGTGTAATTACTTTCTTAAGGCGTTCCAAGCAAGACAGATTGTGCAACTATTGCCAACTTCTGTACTATTAAAATAATCCACAGTACCAAACATTTCAATCATTTTTATTAATACATTTCTCCAGCCACCAGTGGTTGTACTGAAATAATTCAAACCTGAAGGTATGTTGACTCTGGCCCCAAAATATCAGATGTGGAGTTATTTATGTTTACATTTTCATATCTTATTTTTCCTTTTTAATTGGTAGATTAATTTATAGATTTTTTTTTCTTAATGTGCAGAAATTACTCCTGATTTCTCCAAAAACTGTCTTCTTTTAACTAAGAGATACTTATAACTGATATATCTGAACTCAATCATCCATAGATACTGCTTTCTTTGTGTTTGCACATACTTGCAAACAATCAAAGTTTTAATTTTGTTACCCACAAGAGTGAAATAAATCTCAAGATTCTGTTTTAACAAGTTTTTTGGAAAGTGCTTCTTCTTCATCCTTATCTGTCAGCTAGGAAAGTTATGATTCAAGACAGAGGCAAACAGTCTTTTTAGCGATAGTAAAGGCGTTTCTAAAAGTTCAGAAGCAGACTCTAGTTAAAGAATGTCCAAACTTTTCTGAGTTTTTGTCTTTTTAATTGCACTAAATTAGCTGTTACCTATGTTCATCTGGGATCAATTTTTTTCCTCTGTTGGAGATCTTGGTTATTTCTCTGCTTGAGAACCTTTCAAGTTTTTGAGATTTCAGTCCATGGTCAAACTCAAAAAAGCATGGCCTTCACCTACTAAACAGAGTCATAAGTTTGTGGAAAGCTGTTCACAGAACTTGGAACTTGCTACAATAATGAAAAAGTGCTGATTCTTGCCTGTTCTAGACTGATCATCCCTTTTGTGGCAAAACGACTGCTTTGTTTGCCACTTTATCATTTAAAATGTGTGTCCTTTCACGTCTTCAGTTGAAACTCTTCAACTCTAACATATTTCATCAGTACCCTCACAGAATGTAAGAGTCATATCACATGTACAGCATTTATTCTTTGATTTTTGCATATCTTTCAGTCTGTACCATTCACAATGAAAAGATTTAAAATTTATTTGGTAATAGTTACTTGCTGAAAAATTGCTGCAATCATAAATTTATTCTATGAAACCAAATGGGGACTTTATCCCACATTTAGAAGTTACTAGTAAAGAACTGCAGATTTGCTTCAGGTTTTGGTTAGTAGGTACACAATGCTGTAGTTGTTTTGAAGACTACATTTTACAAATAAAAAATAAATTAATTTTACTGTATTTATCATTCTGAAAACCAGACAGAGCATTGCAAGCTAAAGTATCTTTTCTGTTTAAGGCTTTAAACTTCTTACTCCCAAATTTAGACTTTGTGTGATTTCTATACAAGCTCGTAATGAAGAATCATTAAAACAAGTAGAAGCTTTCTTTATCACTTCAAATACTGCTTATTTTACTTGTAAAATGTTTCCCTAGCAAAGAACTATTAAAAATATATGAGCTGAGTAGATTTACTTTTAAAGTTGTGTTTAACTGTCCTCTCACATGTTTTCCTTAGGGAAGATCTTTGTCATTTAAGACTTTCCTCATCTGGGTTTTAATCAGTATTTACCAAGGTAGGAGAGAGTCCTCATTTTGCTGAACTGGGAAATTTTTGTCTGCTATTAGCAATATTGTTTTTCAGCTGCAGGTTGAATTCCCAAAGCTTAACATTTCATCAGCAGTTATATATATTGCTTTCTGTTTATCTCGTAAATCGATATTCCTGTAGTGTTCCAGGCCTATTCAAAAACACAGTGTGACTGGTATTTTTATTGGTGCATGTCGCCTAAAAAAGGACATGTTTTTAATTAAATGCTAATCCAGAAAAATTTTAATGAGTGCTTATCACATTGCATGTATTTACACAGTAGTTTTCTTTCATTGAATGACAGAAGTACTGTTGAAGAAATCTGAATTATGTAATCAGTTAAAAGTAATTACACTTTCAACAATATCTCATTTATTTTCAGCACTTGACAAAATGAGGTTAATTAACAGTTCATCAGATATATTGCATTAAAAGATGTTTAATTTTCTAATAGTTTTATTTCTGAACAGCTTTACTTTGGTTGGCTTATTTCACATGTACAAAGTACAGTAAAGATCCTTCCTTTAGAAGGATCAATGTTATAAACAAATGCTGGACAAATTTTCATAATGAGCAATCAAATGTTCAGAGTGCAGTTCTTAAAACTGTTACAGTGAAAGTTTACTGCAGAGTGTATTGCCAACCTGGTGCCCCTCTCCACCCCGCCCAGGTGGTATTCTGATGTACGGAGCCCTGCTGCTTTTTGAATCGGAATTTGTACACGTCGTTGCCATTTCCTTCACTGCCCTGATCTTGACTGAGCTCTTGATGGTTGCACTGACCATACGAACATGGCACTGGTTAATGGTGGTGGCTGAATTCCTCAGTCTTGGCTGCTATGTGGCCTCTCTTGCATTTCTAAATGAATACTTTGGTGAGTAAAAGTATTTTACCAAAGAACTGTTTTGTATTTTTAATAATGTTTTTCTCTTCCTTTTTTTTTTCAATTAAGAATAGATGATGTTTTGAAATGCAGCTTTCTTTATAAGAAATATAACTGAGTCCAAATTAGGCCTAATTAATGTTGAGTTAAAGTATTCTCTTTCCATTTTCTCCTAGAATTCAACAGTCTTTATCCTGTTAGTATGGTTTATCTAGATGATAAACTTTACTCAAACCACTCATACCTTTTCCATCCTTGGTCTGATATTGACAGTCCAAATTGCATACCTTAAATTGGCTTTGAGATTTGCACTATTGAAAATAGATACCATTTGTAAAAAATCAGGATCTTTCACTGAATTGGTGCATTATTTTGTACACCAGACCAAGTGGACCTCATTAGATCTAACTCATGAGGCTAAAATTGCTAAAGTATTGTTAGGGAGTGATGCAGCAGCCTCGTAAGAAAGATACCTTGTATAGGAACCATTGCTTCATGATTACAGAGTAAGCTTGTATGAAGCTCGCTTTGCTTTAAGCTTTGGTGTGCCATACTGTGTCTTAAGGTTCTGATTGTTTATAGTTCACAAGATAGAAACAACACTTTTTAACTGCAAATTTTAGCAGTCAAGAATCTGAACATCAAAATAATACCTATTTCTGCTTGGATCAACTTATCCTTTAGTAAAAGTAAAATGTCTCGGTGTGACTTTGCAGATGTAACTTACAGAAATATACACAACAGCTTTAATTACACCTCACAAGGAGCAGAATCCAACTCCTTCTCTGCCTTTTAGGATCTGATGAGTACAGAGTTGCCCTCCTTAACCTGTCCTTTCACACAGCAGAATTAAGCATTACACAGCAGTTCCTAGAGGTCTCACAATTCTGCCTACACTCTCAGTTCCCAGGTGTTCAATGCTAGGGTAGTGTGTGTGCATTATATAATTATTTATTTAATCAGTAAATGCTTCACTGCCTGTCCCAGGTGTTCTGTTACTTCCCACATTTCTCAGGAGTCAAATTTTAGTGAAGAAACAGCCCTGCTGGGCTTGGTACCTCTATTGTACATTATTTCAGGTTTGCCAGGGCACTCATTTGTTTTCTCTGACACTGGTGCACAGACACGTTCATAGAGATTATTGAGTTGATTTTTGAATCTCCACAGTCAGATTACAAATTAAAGGAAGAAACAAGAACAAATATAGGTACTTGCACTTGCATCCAGACTTCTAGGAGTTTCATGAAGCAGAACTTGAAGCTTCACCTTTGAAAGTCTGTAGTATTGGTGACAGCCAGTCCTTCCATCCTTTCTGGTGGTGTTCTGTGAAAAACACTTTTAGATGACATTCACAAAGGTGTAAAACCACAGGAACTTTATTTCTTGCAAACTTTTCTGTAAAGGGGAGTGTTTTCCTCTCTGTGCTCATGTATTTGCTAGGCAAGCCATATATGCTTGCGTGGCTTCTCACAACCCAGGGACTTAACTAACCTATTTTTTGTATTTGAGAGGACTGAAAAGGCTGCAGTTTCATGAGATTTTCTAAAGATGTATTTTACTGTGCGTTATTCACCAGTTAATCTGAGAAAATGCCTTTCTCTTAGTCTCACTTCTGCTTAATGCTTTATTCTTATTTAGTCTGTCCCATTATAACTGGGGGAAGGAAGCTTTTTTGTGTATGTGATGTAGCATAAACCTAAGTGATGGTTTGCAGTTTGAGATATAGAACAACTTCCATGGATCAGGAAAAATGGGCCAGACCAATAGTGCTTGACTTCACTGGCAAATAAACTTAATTCAGTGATGTTGCTTATAAGGATCATCTCCTTCCAGAAAAATTATACGATAACATGGCACTCAAATTAAAAAGGCAAAAATATTTGATATTGTTCCACAGCTCTGACTCATGAAAGTAAATTAGTTTTTACGTTTCTGAGTTAATTGCACACAGTGGCCTTTTTAGAGTGTTTATGATAGGTTACGTGGGCTTTCAGTATGTCTAAGCAAGCTTAGGCTAAAACTGCGTAACAAGTTTATACATTGAAATTTAATATGGAAAGTATTTTTAATGAGCAGAGTTGGAGCAGTAAAGCATTTTTTTACTGCATTTTCTGAAGTGAATTTTCATTCACATGATCAAGTTGTTTATGCAGTAAATTATACCTTGAAGTGAAATGTAAGAAAAGTGCCAATCTATTCACAATCTTAAATCATGACCAAATATAAAATCTCTATGTTTTCAAAGTGTTTTGATTTAATTACTGCTTAAAATAATCTGATTGACATGTGAAAGGCAATACTAATCCAGTTAATGCTACTAACATCTTTTTCATTTCCTCTTTGTGTAGCTAACCTGTTTGGGTTTGTTTGTTTATTTGAGTTTTTTTCTGCATAACTTTTGTATTTTCTGTAAATCTATCCTTTCATTTTCCCTGTTTATGAAACAGGTATAGGCAGAGTGTCTTTTGGAGCTTTCTTAGGTAGGTGAAGTTTAACTTTTCTTGAATCTTTGGGTTGGCTTTTTGGTTTTGATCTTTCAAGATTCACTCAAGAGTAGCAAATTTCTTAATATATGCATTTGTAAATAATGGTAAAATTTAAAAGAAAAATCTTGGGGTTCCCTGAGTTCTGGGATCTTTCCATGATAATTAAGTATGACCTAATTATCACAAACAGGGTCAAAATTTCATTAGCAAGCATAGTGTGTCAGCATTCTTGTTATTTTTTTGTCGTAAACAATTAGCTTTTCCATGTGGCTTGTAGCAATATCACTTGAAATTTCTGGGCTCTAATTTAATCTCTATGATTTTAAGAATCATTCAGCATAGATGTTGTAAGAAAAAATAATCAATACAGAATAAAAGATCCAAAGAGCAAAATTTCTGGGTGGGAACTTACAGTGGGTAAAAATCATTCTTACTAGTAGAAAAATAAGCTGAATTAACTTTTTATTATGAGAGAGTTTTGCTTTTAAACTGAGATTCTGTTTCCTCTAAAAATTACTTCAGCTGCAAAACAGTGTAAAGACCATAAAGGAACTCTGAAGTTCCTGTCTAAAAGAAATAATTGGCAAAAGCAAAAGGCCGAGGTTAACTTTCTGTTGCTTTATTGCCCTTTTTTTTTTGTAATTGGACAATAGCATAAGCAAACAATTAAGAGGCTTTTATTGACTTTGCACTGTGGAAGTTCCAGTTTCCATGTTAGTGGCCCCCATTACTGATTTTCCTTTTTGTTTCTGCAGATGTTGCCTTTATCACAACTGTGACCTTCCTGTGGAAAGTGTCAGCAATCACTGTTGTAAGCTGTCTTCCACTTTACATTCTCAAATACTTGAAGCGCAAGTTCTCTCCTCCAAGTTACTCCAAGCTTACCTCGTAAAAGTGATTATATTCCTATGGGTTTTCACTCACACCAGTCTGCAGATTGCATATTCACTGTGCTTTAGTGTCTATGGATTCATGTTGGACTAAAGAAACTTTAAAAAAAAATCAAAAATCAAAAAGGATAGCGTGAATAGAGCACAAAAAGAGGAGGAAACATCTGACAGATACAATAATACAGAAGTACACTAACAACTATCAGAGATAAACTAAATTCTCTTCATGTTGATTTTCTTTTTTTTATTCTTTCAGTTGTTATGATTATAAAATAAAACCAAATTACCTTTGATTTGACAACGCTTCTGAATGGTTTCATTGCTACTATAAAGGATCTTTTGCTACTGTAAAGGATTTTTTCCAACTATGTTTATCTTTTGCAAGTTAAATTGAAAGTTTTGTTATTTATTACATAAATTTCTGGTTTTAATTATTTTATAACTTCCTAATTCAAGCCCTTTCTTTTAATGTTTATATATGGAAAAGTTCATTCATCCACACTTACTCTAACAAACCTAATACCTGTAAATGCCCGTGTCTGTATTAGCAGCTATTATTCCTCATCAGACATTGATTAATATGCACTATTTGAATTATGTACTGATGTCTGCATAGCACAGTATTATTTTAGGAGCTGTTGTCCTATTCTGTATTCTCCATTTCTGGCACCAGTAAATTA
Source organism: Brachypodius melanocephalos (assembly GCA_013398615.1). Lineage (NCBI taxonomy): Eukaryota > Metazoa > Chordata > Aves > Passeriformes > Pycnonotidae > Brachypodius > Brachypodius melanocephalos. Next base: position 10,753,246 of record VZSR01003809.1, read on the forward strand.
CAGATGTGTGGTGTTGACAGCAGTTCTTTAAATGCACATTACAGCCAGGTTGCACAAAAGCTGTTTAAAAATTAAATTATAAATTCTGTACATAATTCCACAGCACCTATTGATCTGTACAGATATCGAAACATGGCTGCTCAGTAAATATGTTTTAAAATTCTTATTCATTTTGTATTTGTAAAACTGCAAATAGTGTCAAAGTACATTTCTATATATGAGAAGTCCAGTAAACCTTGTATTAGCTAATATGTTTAAATTGCCTTGTAATCTGTTTACTTAGGTTACTCAGGTAAAAGAAAATAAGAGGAACACAGGAACATCATGGTAGGAAAATCGATCATCTTCCAAGTTGTAAATGTTATGTTTTTATAACTTAGTTTGGGTGCAAACTTGTCAAAAACAAATCAAAACGTTTTTGCTTGTAAGCTGTCAGAGTTGAGTATCTTGGCTGAGTTATGAACACTTTATAGCAGCTGAAGATTTGTTCCAGAAACTCAAATACTCTGATGCAATCTGAAGGGTCCAAATCTTGCACACTGTAGTGGCAAGTAGAATATATTAATTTTCCATTGTTATATAACTTTGCTTTCTCACGAAGTACATGTTATGAATTTGGCATAGTCTGTTAATCAGTGGAAAGGAACAACTTCACTATTCATGCTTTCTTTATTAAATATTTATGTGTGTGTTTTTAAAACTCACTTAATATGGATGTCATTTTTATGTTTGACTGTATGCCTTTACAACATAATTCCTCGTTTAGTCTCTTTTCCCTTATGCCATTATTACTTTGGATGAGGAATATTTAATTGATAATTATAACTACTTCCTGGAAGAGCAGAGGAAATGGCTGCAGAGCTCTTCGGATTCCACCCCACTCCATTAATTTTTGTTTTCAAAGTTTTTCTAACTAGCTATTTATCTGCTTTTTTTAATTTTCATTCCTCATTATAAAAGCAATAAAGCCTAATTTCTACCAAATATTAGTGGTACATGTATTAAATAAACTACTGAGGTAGAGTTTCCTTTAATTACCCGACATCACAGACTAGTTTGCCCTGTCCCACTGTGAACTCACTTCTGTAAATCCCCACAAGATGTCACTATTAGCAGGAGCCTCTCTACATTCGATGTGGTTTTGCCAGGATGCTCCCAATTTACATTTTTAGTTTAGTTCTGCGGTATTTTTGTCACTGATTTGCTTTAGTTTGTTGTTTTCCCCTATAAGTGGTGATTGCTTTCAAACAATTAAGAAAAGTCACCGGTGTGCAGTTCTTCTGGAATGTTGGTGTTGTTTTCTTCAGACCTTTTCGTCTTACACACTGTGGGCTCACAACCGCATGCGTACGATCCAGGAGATAAGCAAAAGCTCAGAGTTGGTCGTCTTTCACCTGCACGTCACATCTGTGAAATTAGGCAGAAAATGAGAAAAAAACCCCAGAAATTAAACTAACAGCATGAAAGTGATAGTGCTACTGCAAGACATCTGTATGAGACACAATTGTACCCATGGGTAAAGAACTGCTCAGTTGGAACTTAAGTGTAGGTATATTAATTCCCAGCATTAAAACTCTTAAGGTTGGGGTGATAGCAAATGTATAGGTTCTGTACACAGCTATCAGCCTTTCAAAAGTGGAGTCAGTTCTCTAAAGTGCCTGATTCCTTAGTATTTCCAGTGTACAGCAAAGGTCCAGATTCAGCTCACGCTTTAAGGATTGTGGAAGCCTGACTCAAGTCACTTACCTTGCTTTTGAGGTTCAGCTTACATAAACAGATTTGGGCCTTGGCTCTGCAAGTTACACCCAGAAGGACCTTAGATCTACTTGGTATTAAATAAATGTTTACTTTTGTGAGCTCCTATGTCAAATATGTATTTCTGAAATGGTAATCATGCCTCTCTGAAAACATATTTGGAAGACAATTTCAGAACTGGAGGAGCAAGGTGTGACCAGGAAATACATCTTCACCAAAGTAACTTACATAACAATACATGGACCACGTTTAATAAGCACATGAGCTGAACACCTAGATTTCCAATGTAGTTTGATGGAAGAACAGAGGGAAAGGAGAGATCCTGCAAAAAAGGAGAGTACTGATAATCATATTGGGGTTTTCTGATGCTATTCTAAAATAATGTGTTCATGTAACTGCTGGAAAACATTTTATTACATAAGATATTCATTTGCAAATGGAAGATAAATTAAATCCTTGCATACTTAACATTAAATTGTAGCACTCATCCATGAATGTGAGTGTTTACACCAATGTTTTTATGTTCAATCTGAGCTTGCTGACTCATGCAATCAGAATTCAGCTGTGTAGTATCTCCTGTTTTCTTCCTAAACCTTCAAAGTGATTGTCAAAAATTGTGCCATTGCTTTTATATATACGCTGGAAGTGTTATCTTGATGAGCAGCTTCCACTTGAGCAAGCCTGTATTACAAATGTCCTACCCTCTGTGTGCAAGAGTGTGAGCTGAAACTTTTCTTCAGTCTCCATTTAAAACGTGTCTGAAGGAGGGAGCTCTGCAGTTGGGAACCTTTTTTGGACTGGACAGCATTTCTGTAGGTATTTAAACAAGAATTTCGATGACCACTTATGCAGTTAAACAGCTGAGGATCAGCTTCTCTGGACAAAGAGGAGGTTGTTTCCCTACAGATTGCTCTTACAGGGTGCACTGGAGGGTTCCTTCATCACTGGAGTGTGGGGCTGTTCCAGCCTGATCCACCTGGGGTTACATGTTAACCTCAGGAGTGCTGGTGAGCGAGGCCTAGCTCACTGTACAAAGGACAGTATGGACCTCCTCAGAGGCTTTGGAGATGGGCTGGTAACAGAGACACCCCGTTGGAACCCCTTTTTCTGCACTGCAGAGCTGCGTATTCCTGGGTTTTATACTGGCAAAATAATATGAAAGAGGCTTGCATCTGTTTCACACTTGCATCCCTTCACATGGCCAAAGCTATTAATGTGGCTCCAACAACTCCTGCAGGACAAAGGAATTTATTGCAGAGTATGTAGGCTCTGGATGGACAGTTTCTCCTTATAAAATGACAGCCACCAAAAGAGATCAGGCAGTCCTGCTCTTTCTTGATACAGAAACTGTTCTTGTAGGTCCTGCTTACAGTGACATCCATTTCAATTTTACCTTCCATGGAGTTTCCCCTTATTTTTGCTGGCCAGAAAGGAAAAAATTGGGTCAGCAGTCTCTTATAATACTTAATTGAATAACCTCTCTGTATCGAGGCTGTTATTATTATAACTCAATTGAAACTTGAAGGCAATCAAAAAAGCCCTTCGATATGTTAGCCCCCTGTAGGGAGGAAAATCAGTACAAGTGAACAAAGACAACACGGATCGAACATTATATGTAAATAAACAGGAGGCACAATGTCTTTAACACTGTGTTAAAAAGCGTAGGAATTTCTTTTGTAAACAAAACACACTTAAAGCGAGATACTTCCCAACAAGTATTAACTACCCAACAGATGCCCTCAGCAGGGTTCACAGCTGTTATTGCAAGTGGGAATTTGCTCAGCCAATTGCCAACAAAATCCACCTCAAATAGGCAATTGCACTGAAAGACCTATTCACTACTTCATCGACCAAAACCATAGTTTTGATCAAAATATTTTACAGCAGAGGTGGTGAAAACTGGATGCCATGAACAGAATAATGAGAGCACGCTCTGCAGTGGAGTTGACAATTTCTGCTTTATTCTTCCATCCCTGACCAGGTTTTAGCAGAGCTGCAGATGAGTTTCTCCTGATTGTAGTCTCCTCCTGTCCTCCAGCAGGCTTTCAATGTGAGATGGTAATCAGCAATATTAAACTTCTAAATTGCTCAAAAAAGCAGGCTTGAGTAGTTTTGCTTTTGGAATTTAGCCTTTGTGCATTACTGAGCTGAGAAAAGATCATCGTGTGCTCTGAGGAGATACTGTGTACTATAGCTGTGATGCATGATAAGCATTTATGTGCCTGGCTTTACTCTTCTGGCAGTAAACTACCTTTATTTCCTCTGCCTTTTGACAAAACTGCTAAGAATAAAAAGAGCTTTGGTTGTAATGATCATGTAGCTTCAACCAAGCAGTACACAAAATAGACCATTGTAGTTCTTATTCATAGAGCTGCTTTCCATTGTTTTCTATAATATACACATTTAGTTTTTTCCATGGGCCCTCTGTGTTTTCCTCTAAGTTCTAAGCATGCATTTGATTTTGCAAAGTAAACACACGTGGTGTGGAAGCAAATTATAGATAACTACCTCAAAAGTCTGTTGAAAATTAATTCCTGGCTGGAAGGCTGGGGGTTGTTAATGGATGAGCAGACCTGTAAGGGCTAAGTGTATGTGCATATGTTTTGTATTTATTGCAATTATCTATTGGCTATTTGAAAGAGAGATCTGGGAATTCTCAGTCAAGATGCTCCCGTGGGGAAAAGCTCTATGCTGCATGTGCTCAGAAGAGGAAGATGAGCTGTTTTTTCCCCTGTGTGTAACTGCTGGTTGCTGCCTCCTCTTGCCATTGAATTCTAAACTCATCTGCAGGAACACAGCTACATAGGCACTTCCTCCCACAGTTTCTGCTTCCCAGAGTACCTTCTCCCTTCCTCAGGGTACTGACTCGTCCATGACAGTCACTTGAATGTGTCTGTTGGTTATCTCAATCCCAGCTGAATGGGGTTTATCCCAGCTGTAGAAGGTCATTTTCCGTGTGAGTGTCATGAGCAGGACAGGTGACACAAATGTGGTCTAGTACATACTCACACTTATCCAAATGCAGCTAAAGCAATTTTAGACAATCTGTGATTGAAAATAAATAAATACAACAAACCTGAGCACATACAGTTTTATAAAATTCTAGGAAGGAGGTGAAGGGAAACAAAAGTTAATGGCTTTGAAACTTTTACCATATGGCTATAGTGGTTTTACCTTGCTTATTGTTGCCTTTCAATTTCTTGCATAATCTTCTTCATGTGAGAAAATCGTAAAATATTTCACGTTACTAAATTATTCATTTGACTTTTTAAAATATCCTAACTGGAGGCCTTCACTTTACCTTCCTACCCATGCATGACTGGTTTTAATTCTGGTACGTCCTTTTACATCATTTTTGGTATTATAATATATGGAGGGTTGAAAGTTTAAAACAACGTATGAGGATATCCACACATTTGCTCAGAAATTGGATGCTACATTGAAGGATGCCAAGATAAAATATTTAAGAATCTTGAATTGTTTGAATTTACAATTATTGTGTATATTCTATACATAAGGGGTAGAAGGAAGAAATCTGCTGCTCACAGCAACTTAGGTTTTTTAGATGCCCTTAACTTGTGCAGACTTCAGAGAAAAAAAAATCACAAGAAACGCACATGGCAAATCTTATTTGGAAAAAAAAATAGTAACACTTTAAGAAAGTAAGCCTTTTAAGATGACTGCGAGACTCACACCTGAATGTCTGGAACTACTGAGAGAAATCCTGTTTTTAACAACCCATCTTGGGAACACCTGCCTGAATGAAACAATTCCAGACAGTCAAAATGCCATGCATTTCTGCATAGCTCAGGTGTCAAACTGGCCCTGCTTGCATTAGAAGAGATTTGATTTCTCCTGACCAGGAATGACCAGGATGGGCTGTCACACTGCACTTGCATTGTCCTGTTACCCTGAAAAGGGCAACCACAGTGAGGTCCCTCTGTGCTTTGTTCCAGCTGTGCCCGCTGGAATGTTGGGACACGGGTGGAAGAAGTCCCCAGCCTGAGCAGTTCCCCAGTTGCTGAAACAATTGACTTCTGTGTAAACTGATTTGTAGTGCTGGAAGGGAGGCAGGGAGGAGAAAAATAAGCTCTGTTTGTATAACCCAAAGCAGATTTGGGGGGAGTGGGAAAAAGCCAAGCTGCAGTCACATAACCATGCTGCCAGCTTGCCATCTGTCCAAAAGCAATTACTTGGAGATGGCAGGTGAGGAGGAAAAACAAGGTTATAGCTCAGCTGTAATGCAGCCCCAGCCACAGTCACTGATCTGGTACGTGGCAGCACAGGAGTCTTTCTTCTTGACATGCAGGTAACTCACTCTGCCAGTTCAGACGTATCATCACTGTGAGTGATGGGTTCACTGCTGGAGAAGCAGGGAAAGGCTTCTTACAGCAAAGCCTGCCCTAGAGGTAGCTGCCTCAGGGCATGGCAGCAGAGATGTCCAAAAGTGCAGAACTTTACATGTTCTGGTCAGACACTGGAAATGCCTTTGGAGGCAGAAGGCTTGGGAAGAAAATGAGGGAAACTTCATTTTGCCTGAGGCCCAACAAAAACAAACTCTCACCCTTCCACCCTGTGCTACACTTGACAGTGCAATGCAACATCCAGACTGTGCCATGCTGCGGGATCCATGCAGCCCTCTGCAGCTTCCACTTCCCAGCCCCCTGGAGAAAAATGCAAAGGCTCCTTGCAGCTGTCTTGCAGGAGCCCTGAGCTGAGCCCATGGGATCATCTGTCTGGCTTTGTGCCACCCAGTGCTCAGTGTGCAGGCACTGCCAGCCCCTAAACACAGCGAACTGCTGTGGCTCTGCTCTCATAGCAAGTCACTTGGCATCACCCTGGGGATATCACGAGATCTCCATTGGTCCTCCTGCAAACCATCTTGTTTGTGTTTTGATCATTTGATTGGCCGTGTCTTTGCCCTTGCTATTCACCAGCACCTTCCATTCTTGCTTGTGGTGTTCTCGGAGTAACCTGGGTGTCTGGGGCCTCTTTGAAATTGCAGCCTGCTGATCTTGTAGCTGTTGACTCAAGCACAGTCACATCTGCGTGTGGGTCAGGGTTGGTGACTACAGTCAGGATTTCGTTTATTTGTGTTGTATTTATTTTTAAAGATGGGACACAAATTCCATGAGAGAGACTCATTTGGTGATCATGTGAGGAGAATGACCAGGCAGCTGCTTGTGGCTGAGCTGCTTTCAGGCAAGCTGAACTCAGTATATGCCAGTATATACTGGCAGTAAGGGAGAAATTTTGGAAAGGAAATATCAGATAGAGCCCTCCAGCAACTCAAGGAAAACATGAAAAACAAAGGCTTCTCTATAGTCTTTCTTGTTACTTGCCAGTCCTGTTTGAGTTGCAGACATCTCACAGCTCTTCTATTTTGTGTCCCTCCTTTTTTGGTTTGATACTTTTCCCAGGCATAAAAAATGTGGGAACTTTATCTGTTCCTAAGAGAAAATAAAAAAATGGGAGCTGCTTGCAAGTCTGAAATACAGCAGTTAATAATATTAATTATATTTATATTTATATATAAATATTTCTTTTTAAATAATAAATAAAATTTTAATAATAAACAAAATAATTATATATATAATAAATATAATAATCATATTACACGAATTTTAATGAGAATATCAAAACTTGAGGCAGGAACTAAGAACTTGAGATGTGAGGCGAGTCAAGGGGGAAACCTAATAATTTCCATTGTTTTGCCCATACAACAATTTCTATTCCCCGTCTATTCCACCAGAAGTGACTGGTGATTTAAAATGATACTATTTTTAAGATGTCTATTTTTAACAAACCAGGAGCCTGGTTTCCAAAAGAATGCTAAATACTCGCTGTACAGGCCTTCAGTCTCTTGATTAATCTTAAGCTGGGCAACCAAAATGATCAGCCGGAAGGGAATGAACCATAGTACATGAGCAACAAATAGGTAATTGGTTTTGGTATCACATTATGGAGCCAAGTAGGATGCTGGAGATAATGATACAGGTTATTCAGAGACAGAGAAGGATCCCCTTTATTTATTAAGAGTCTGACAAGGGAAGAAGTTTTGCTACCACTGAGAATGCTTAGAAAGAGAAAATATTAGGAAGAGAAAATATGACAATTAATAGTAAAAGAGAGTGAGATGATAGGGCTAGGTTTAGTCCCAACATGACTTGGAAGGAAAGAAATGTTACCTTTTTCTTAGAAGGAGGCAGAATTTTCATCAAGGTGGTAAATCTACTGATTTAAAGTCTCTGACGTGGGGGCTTGACAGAGTCATTTACAAGTGGCATGAAGGAAGGACTTCTTCACTTTTAACCTGATTCATCATCCTCCTTGTTTAAGGCACATCACCTTAGGGACTGCTCCACTTGGGTTTGAATTTTTTTACATTAAAATAAAGTTTGAGTTTTTGCTATATTCAGACATGGTGACTCTAGAAGTTATCTGGTTAACTTTGGTGTCATTCCGTACCCATCGCTCGATTTTCTTCTCATCCTCCAGACTACTGCAATCCTACACAAATATGTGCATTTCTGGGTATCGGAAATACACCTACAGGGGCTTCTGTCCTGCTCCCAGCTCTGTCTTGGTGCAGCGGCTGGGTACAAGTTTGAGCTCCTCTGTCCCTTCCCTTCCCTGGGAGCTCCCCCGCGATCAGCGCTTTGTTGTAGCTCTGTTCCAGCCCGCGAACTGCTCCAACTCCTGGTGTTTGTCTCGTCCGTGGAAAGAGCAGCCAGCGCTGTCAGAACCGATTCGTGTGGAACTTAAGCGATGGACCTGAAGCTTCTTAGCACAGCTAAGTTCTGACTGAAATAGCTGTAAACTCGTGCCAGGGAGCCGGCGGTGGGGAGAGAACGTCTGTGCAAACTCTCCATGCCAACCCCGTTTCACAGCCACCAGCCCCTTTCACCCAGTGGGAAGCAGCACCTGCAGCGTTTCCCGTGCCGTTCAGCATCCGTGCTTTCCAAAGGTGGGCTCAGTTCCAGTCTGAATGATTGATGCGTTTAAGTAGATGAGACTAAACACCAATAGACACTTGGGGTTTTGCTTTACTAGTTATTTCCAAGGGCAAGTTTCTTGCGAGATCTGGTGTTTTTATACAAGCCAGAGGAGGGCGGTATAAGCCAACAAATAAGTAAAATTCCACGTTCATGGTCATCACATCCAAGGGGAAAAAATCCTTTCAAGGTACATGGTGCTCGTTTTCTAAAACTGTTTCCACAGTATGGGGTGGGGGGGAAAGAAGTTTCCTGAACGATTTAGTTTTAAATTTTTTTCAGATGAGACAAAAATCATTGTTATGGAAAGGGTTTCTTTCCAATTCAGTCACTGTCAAACACCATCACCGCAAATGCTGCCACCGAGAATGCAGTCTCAGTGACAAGCTAATTTATTTACCAGTGTGGGTGTTGAAAGGTGAAGGGGTTTCTGCCAGCAGTCCATCCAAGCTAGCTTCAAACCAAAGTCTTGGGTATTCAGAGCCCTCGCCCTCTGAGGCAACTTTGTGTTTTCTACTGAACTTTTAATTGGGTGAAGTGAGGAGAAAAAGCCCTTTAAAGGAAATTCCCCCACAAAGTGTTTGCTGTGATGATTTCTGGATGGTGGAGGCAGCTGGGTCAGGACAGACTTTGTCTCGGGGCCCTCATTAACCACTTTTTGCCAGATTTGCTGACCAGTGCCAAGCATCAGAAGCAACATGATCCCATGCTCCTAGCAGGGCAGGATGTTTCATCTCAGCAAGACACTCCCCTCCTCACCACTTCTGGATCAACAAACTCCACAGGGCTGCTCTGTCAGACCCAGCGTTGTGGTGTGGTCTCTGAACCAGCATTCTGGCAGCCCCTCCTCTGCCTTCTCCTGCTCCACTCCAGACCTTCACAACAACACTCCTGAAAGACTCTCATCACTAAAATGTGAGCCCATGCTTTGGCTCCTCCACAGTTATTCCAAATGGATCTCTTACTACCCTGCCTTTACTCTCCTCTAATTTGCCACTGATACCAGCCTTAAATACTGTTCATCCAAGCCAGTCCCAGGATATAAGAAGTCTTGCACTGGGCTTGGTATCCAGGCAGTGGTCACCCCTCAAATGCCTCTTCCAGGCAAAATTTTTCCCTGAGGTCACCAAGTCCAGCTAGCCATGAACTCTGAACAGAGGGAATACTCCTGAGTGTGTATGTGCCCACGCACACACGGTTTCTGAGGTCTCAGCCTGCTTTGTCCTGTGGGTCACTTTATACCTGTGACAGGAGCTCCCAGGTCTGTGTACTGCTGGAGCTCTGCAGCCCAAGGACCAGGGAAGGAGCGTTCCACAGGGAGGAGGAGAGGCTACGGTGGGTGGGAACGGCCTTTCTTTGTCCTGCTAGAGGTTGCTGGCCGCTTCTGTGAAATTGGTCTGCATCCACTTATTGGAGTGCAGCCAGTGAAACTTGGAGCCAAATCCCAGACTTCCAGACTTGACAGCTTTGACTCATGTAACTTGAGAAACACCATGAGAATTGCATTGTGGCACAGCTCTTGTGAACTGCCCAGGGCATCGGTGCTGGGCAGCAAGCAGGCAGCAGTCCTTGAGCAGTAAACACAAGTGGCCTTCACCTCACTCACTCCTGGTGACAGGTTCTTCAGCTGAAGTCCCAAAGACAATTTCTGTGAAACAATACCATGAAACAATTTTCAGCCTCAGTCTTCAGTCTGTCTTTTCACACCTGCCTTCCCCAGAATCAGCCTGGTGGATAGATCCAGCTCTGGGAGGTTGTTCTGCCATCGCTCTGCCTCGTGGCTTAACAAAGGCATTCCTGTCTGCACAGCTCTGTCCGTGCAGTTCTCTCTTGCACCACACGCACATCTGTGGGCAGCCTCCTTTTCATACACCACAGTTAAGAGATTTCTTTAATTTCATTGTTTGCTCAGTGTGCTTTAAAAGCAATCTGAAAATAAATTTAATTGGACTCTTGAAAGGAAGACAGTAATCAAAGTCCTGGAAGCAAAGGAGAAGAGATCCATTTGTATCCTCTTCATGGTTTTCTATAACTGTTCCAGGCTTGCATTTGATGTATCTGCATTAACCTGATCTGGGAGAGTCTGTTGATGAGACCTGAGGCACAGCGCAGACACAGAGCCTGGTGTTGGGAGGTTGTGGGGTTTTGTAACACTCGTGGTTTCACTGTTGCACCAGAGCACTGTTTAGAGCAGAAGAATCATGAGGTCCTTTTTGGCATTTTTCTTAGCAACGAGGAATAGGATTCTCTGGCTTTGCAGAGGGGAGAGTCTCATATTTGGACTGCTGGAGCTGTGTTCGTCCTGAAAAACTTTTCCATGGCTTTTGGAAGGTCCTGCTCTACTATGCATGCCAAGCAACTGCAATGACTTAACACATTTAGTTTTCAGAGACTCAGTGGAGGGATCTTAGATAGACGTTTACCCCTGCTAATGTTTGCAAATGTGCCTTGTTCTAGCTGCTAGTGAATTTGCACTCTCACATACAGCAACAGACGCAAAAGAAGAGATAGGGTTCTTCCTGGGACTTTCTGGTTCTGCATACTCATTTAGAAATCAATTTAATGCATTTTAATTGCCTATTTTCCTCCTTGGTTTTCTCTTTACAGCTACACACCAGCAAAAAATAATAAGGTAGAGTCTAGCCAGGCAGACTGCTAATGAGGAGGCTTGACTCAAGATTTTAATTTTCAGCATTTGCTCTTCAAGATAGCTACTTCAGCATGCAGGGATGTCACAAAACAGGAATGCTTCTAATGGAACAAAGGCTTTGGGCTTGTACATCATTTCAGTACACAACCAGCCAAACCTATTCTTGACCAAACTACAGGAGGCTGGCAATCCCTTTCAGTTGCTGGCCCCCTCAGTCGAATCACTCCAGTAAAGAAAACTCTAATTGTGCATGGAGTGAGGTGTGAAAAGAATGAGGGAGACAAAATTCAAGCTGTGAAAATGGTGTATGTTAAAAGCCCAATGTCTTGCCAGCCTTTCAAGATCCCTCTGGCAAAGAGAAGCTTCTGTCTCTGCCAACCTGACTAAAGTGCTTCTCAGAAATTCCCCATCCATGGGGCATTTCTGTGAGAAACCAGAATTAGCCAAGGTCTGTGGCATCCCTGGACAACCTGGACAGCCAGAGCAGGTATGATAGCACAAGGTTGTGCTGGGTTTTGGGATCAAAGCCAGCCTGCCACCAAGGTGCCCCTGATTCCACAGCTAGTGCAGCTCAGCCATGACCTTGACACCACTAAATGCTGTATTTGGACTTTGCCATTGCTGTTGAAGTAGTACATTGCAGCTGGAGACATCTCTGTCACCAACCACCTTATAACTCTTCATGCCCAATAGCACACAGTTCCCATCATTTCATCTTTTACATCGAAAAGCTCTGAGTTTCATCCCTGTCTTTGGAAAGGCTGGGCTGCTCAAAGTTTGGTGAAAATAATAGCAGGGTATATTTCTTTTCACCATTGGACTGTGACTCATTACCTACTTTACATCAAATGTAAACGATGCTCCTCAATAGGGCACAGCCACAAGTGAGGGAATAAAACTTTGGCACCACATTTCATCACCTGGAAAATATTTCATTTCTCCCTGAATACCTCTCATCCCCTGAGTTATCCTATCATGCTGCAAGTACAGGGCAAAGGGGGAGCAGGGCCTGGTGTATGCAAGCATCTGGCACAAGAGGCCATAGTCAAAATTGCTGCTAGAGTAATCCAAATCCTATTCATAAAGTTTGTGAAGGTGAGCCCAGGAAAGTTAAAAGCAATGATTTTGTGTTTGCTGGAGTTTAATAAGGTTACTGACTCTGCCTCAGAAAATGAGGTCAGTAAAATGTATACAAGTATTGGAGTATCAATATTAGGAGGATAAACTTGGGTTAGGGAAGAGAGAAGTGCAATAAATAGCACCGTGCACCAGAAGAGAGCTTACAGGCAGATCTCCTGGGGCTTGGAGCCGGGACTTGTTCTGTTTAAGGGTTTTGTACAAACGAGCCCAAGGCTGGCGCGATGTGCCGGGTGTCCAGATGCGGATGACATCATGAGAGGAGGGGAGGCTGCTGATAAATTTCAGGAACGCACTAGACTACAGGAGGATTTGGAGACACTGGGGGGAACAGGCTAATACAAAGTAATTCAATATTACACAATGGAAGGTTATTCATTTAGGGAGAACCAATAGCACATTTAAATGCAGGTTTAATGAACTAGAGCAGGAGGAAACTAATGAAGGCAAAGACTGCTGGTGCTGAGAAGCAGTAGGAATAGCAGCAGTCTGAGAAGTAAATAATAGTTCAGCTGAGATATTGGAAAAGAGAGCTCATGCTGCAGCCAAGGAATCCAGGGCTTCACATCGGGTCATTCATTCCATGTGGCAGTGAGGGTGCTCCCAGCAGTGAACTTGAAGTATGAAAGAGGCTGGTTCCCAGTTACAGAGAGGAAGGCTACAAAGGGCACTTCACTGCTGGCCCTGTTCTGTGCACAGGGACATGGAGCCTTGCATCTAAAAGGAGATGCTTCCATGTGCATGGAAGTGAAGGTACATGTTTGGTACATGCTGAGTACATGTTTCGGCTCACAGAGCACTTGCGTGTGACCGCAGCTCAAGAGATGCTGCCTTTGGAGTAAATCAGCTCAGCCTAGGTCTCCTCTGGCTGTGGGGGGAGGTGCACTCAGGGATCAAGTACTGGCAGAGGGTAGAGAATGAGGAAGACTTACAGAAGTTTGTCACTAAATGCAGAATTTCCAGGGGATGTAGAGCTTGTGGGCTAGGCAAGAGAGAAAGGAGACCCCTCTGCACTGGAAAGGCATGTGCAGCCTTTCCTGACTCCTGACCATCCAGACTCAACCACTGGCCCCTGGACTGCTGAGTGAAGCAACACTTCCACACATACAGACAGCCCAGGCTTTGTGTCCATCTTCCTGGGTCACTGCTTCCATGAAGACTCCTGCAGTAATCCTGTTCCTTCAGATGAAACAGACATCTGCAGTAAAAAACGCTTAGCACTGCCTGAAAATGAAGGTGTGATCCTGTGCCTCGGAGGATGGATGAGGTGAAAGCCGCCATCCCCACAGTGTGCAGGAACTGATCCCTACCACAGGTCCCAGTCTGCCACAGACATCGTAAATCTGATGTTTCCCTTCTCAAGGAGAAGGGTCTGCTCTGCTGCCAGCTTGAGTCCCTGTGTACCCAATGAGCCTTTCCCTCATTAAGTACTTTTGAATGAGGCAAAAAATGTGTTACCACTGCCTGTACCAGCAACTGGGGAATTCTGAAACTTTGAGTATTTCCAGAACTAAAATACGATGCCTGGTACAAAGCCTTGTCACTGTTTCTTTGCAAGTCTGGCAATACTGCACAAGTACAAATAGAGAGTTAGGCATGCTATTATTTTTTTAACCACCCTGCACCACACATTCCATCAGCAAGGTCCAGGAAGAAATGCAGAGCCACCGGTATTTTCATTGTTGATGGTTGTTTTTGCCATTGAAGAGAGTTCCTGAATCTCCACGGTGAGACCCCAGGGTCACACAACAGAGATGGAATTCAGCAAACTGCTGGCACCCACCTCAGCTGGGACAGCTGCGGGGAGGATGTTGCACATCGACCCCAGGCAGCAGCAAGGGTTCTGCCCCGTACCTGCCCGCAAGCTGGGTTTGTGCAAGGGGCAAACTCCAAAGGAAATGAAGGGGCACTGATGCAGCGTGTATCATCATGAAATTATTTCTCTGAACTAACATCTCAGTTTAATTCAGTCACGGCTTTCTGTGTATGGGTCTGGTGCAGCTGTCTGATGTCTATCTTGATTTTAAAAAGTCGGTGTCTGAACAGATGCCTGCAGCTCAGTCAAACTCAAAGGTTTAAGGTCCTTTGCCTGCAGTCACTGGCTGCGTTCCTAAACTGTCGTTTAAAAAGAGTCCACTAAATCAAAAGCCAGGTAAATCAACAGAGCACTCAACATCGTAATGAGACCGGTTATAAGGTAAATTACAACATTATTCAAGCACACAAAATTCCTCCTCTGGCATTTGTCCTGCTAAGTGCAATGCACCTTAAAAGTGGTGAAATGATTTCTGGCAGCCTGTGAAAGAGGCTGTGTCAGGGGGATGGGAGGCTGAGCCTGGCCTCTGCCTTTACACCAGCTTCCACCTCTGGGCAGCAGCCGGCTGCTGCTCAGGTGTGCTCCCTGCCTTGTTTGAAAGGTTTATGGACGGGTTTTCAAAATAGTGCCGGACCAGCCATAAACACTGGCCATGTGCTGTCTCAGTTTCCAGCAAATCTTGTTACAATTTTCAAAGCAGTGGACTAGAAAGACTTTAATTAGGGCCTTGGTTAGGGAGGCTTGAGACTTATAAATCTTTTGTTACAATGAATGAAATTCTGAACAGATGCTGATGCTTTTGAAGCTGCCAAGACCCAAAAGATGGGCATGCAGACCCTAAGGAGGTGGCCACTGTTATGAATGTTAGATATAAAAGGCTGTAAGGGCAAGGGCAAGAAGGCCAAAATGGGACAAAAATTCCATGCAGAGCATGGGTGGCTTTTTCTGATACACATCTTGGATTATGGGATTCTTATTGTAAGATGTGCACTTATTGTAAGAAAACATTTTATATTGGTAAACACTGGAGAGAGGGATTCCCCCCCACTCTGCTTTCAAAACACTTTTGTGTAGACGAAGCTGAAAGTTTTCATTTTACAGGACACGGCCTGAAGAAATAATTTGCCCCAAGTCTTGCAAGCACCTCAGAGTGCGAGGCAGGCACAGCCTGTTGTGCAGTGCTTCTAACATAAATCCTCTAGTGGGGAGAGAATGAAGGAGTTTTGGTTGAGTTAGAGGTTCCCAGAGAAATAGTGTGGCTACTGTGCACAAAGGTTCATGCAAACCATGCCTCCCAGACTGCTGAGGCCCAACAAAAAGGAGAGAAAAGGAAAACGGAGATGGGATTGCTCAGAGTCACACAATTTCACATAACATGAAACTAATCCAGAGAACACAAATCAGACTCTTCAGTGATTAAAACATCCTGTATAAATACCCTACAGTATTTTTAAAAGGGTAACACTACATGCAAGAGCTGAGAACAGGGAGCAAATTTAGTGCTTTGCTTGCAAAAATGAGCAGAAGCGGTTAAAAGTGGTCAAAAAGTGCCCACTGAAGCCTGCATCATTTGGCTCCTTCCTGAAGCAAAGGAGCAGTGTTTGTGGCTGGGAGGAAGCATGTGTCAGATAGCCAAGCTGCACAGGGAATGCCAACACGGCTCTGGCATCCCCAGGCGGCTCCAGCATTGGGGAGCCCAGCCTAGCAAATCCCAGTGGTGGGAAGTACTGTGATTCTGGGGCATTGCTCCTCACGTCTGGGACAGGAGGGAGAGGGGAGGCTCCTTTTCTACTCCTACTCTCCCTCCTCCTACAACAGACAGATTTTTTTCTCCTTGTGATTTCCCCAGTACAAACTGACTGCTGTCAGGGCAGTGGAAAAATGGGTGGAAACCCAAAAAGGCCCTATCCCAAGGCAGAGGCTCTGAGGCCTGCTCTGTCCCCCTTTTTACCAAGCTCTTATCCCAGCGCACTGCCTCCCACAAGCATCACATCAATGTGCAGCCGCACAGATGAGTTTCTCAGCCTGATCCGGGCCATGCAAGCTACTGCATGCTGTCTCAGCCACGGAGGAAAGGTAGAGCAGGGCAGCTGATTAAACTAATTTACTGGTGAAGTACAGCAAGCACTTTGTTTTCAAGCACAGCCACCCCTGTGGAGGGGAAGGGAAGCAGCAGCCTATCCCCTCCTTGCTGTGAGACATGCGGATGGAGATGGACTGCCCGGGGAGCCCGGGCAACTCTGTGGCAGACAGGGACGGTGAGAAGAGAGGGCCCAGTGGAAGCATTCCTGTGGAAAGCCAGAGAAGGCTGGCTGCATGGCAGTGAAAGGGGGAGACAGGTCACAGCCCTGGTAACAAGGGAGGATTTCTCTCAGTGGTGCATGCCTGTACAGCCCTGTGTGGAACAGAGCCTGCTGAGGTCCCACCAGCTCTGCTGGGATTTACGCATGAGGGATTAGGACTGGTCAGTGAGGGACTAGATTTGGACAGCGGTAGCCCTGTATCTGGCCTTAGTGCCCAAACTGGCATGCAGTGATACCAACACAGGGAAAAGAAGGGTGATGGGGAGTGAGGCAGCAGCAGCAGCCACATCTCCCTGTTGTCCACTGCTGACCTCTCCCACATGTGGGCTCTGATGGTCAGCATGTCAGCCCAGGGCGCTGCTTAGACTGAAGCTAGATGTGAAGACCTGCCTCTTGCATCTTCCCTGGGAGGTGAAGAAGCCCCACAAAATCATCAGCCCTGTCTCAAAAGTCAGGGGGGAGGTCAATACTGGTCCCTGCTAACTCATTGCCAGAGGTCACTGAAAAGTAGTCCAAATACTTTCATAACATTTTTTCCTCCTTTTTTAGCTTGTTTTTACTTCTGTTGAAAGAAAACGTCTTAAAGTTCAGAAGAATGAAGGCCGATGGTGGCGGTAGCACTTAGAGGCAGGATTTATGGAGGAGATGCAGGGAAGCAAAGCAGAGGGCCAGCCGGTGTGCAAGCCCCGGTGGCAGCACAGTACAAGAGACCTGGCATCGGGGACGCGGCTTTTAGAATCGCCGGGGCGCGTTTGCTACAATGATCCACTGAAACAACAGCCGTCTAAAAATAAGGTTGTTTTCAGTACTAAGCTCCTTTTAACTTCGTTAGTCATCACCGCCTCCCAAAATAAGCTCCGTGTAACAGTCTCTCCTGGTAGCGGCTGTAAACAAACTCGGGGAG